>AWUE01019232.1:0-74630 GCA_001974825.2 Corchorus olitorius
TTATTGCTATTCAAAACGACATCAACCTTCCCCAAAAGAAAAGAAAGTATTAACATTTAGTAACAAATTTTGACTTTTAAAATTTGAAAAAGAGAAAATGAAATCTTCTTTGGTTTTGCATAAGCCTCCACAGTCCACATGTAAAAGGTTGCCAAAGTTAGGAGGACGTAGAAATGAGTAAAGATTTAAGTTTGAGGCTAAAAATGAAGGTAATATAGTACTACTAGATATGTTTTTCAAAGAAAACATAATTGGCAAAGCCCTAAAAGGGGAAATAGATTCTTTGTGTTCATACTTTATTTTTGGCTTTGCACATGCACATATAAAAAGTCCCACGAAATCATTATTATTAACATCAATAATTTGTGGATTATGACTATTTAACACATATATATGGGCATGGCCCCTACTCTAAAAAGGCATAAGAAGTTAAATCGCTAAACATTTCATTGAAATGAATAAAATGAAATTAAACATGAAAATAACTTGATACTTTATTAATTTTAATGATAATCAATCTAGGCCGTCCAAATTTTCATCTTGGGGCTCATGAAATGGGCCCAATCGTGATGGATATGGGCTTCTTATCTGTAACCGTTTCACCACCGTTTGATCGTTTCACCACCGTTTTGGGATTAAACGGAGTTTAAGTGTAAACTCCGCTTCAATTGCTGCTCTAATAATCTCATCTGTACAGTACATCATCTAATCTGTACAATGTAATCTCATCTGTACAGTTGCCAAACAGTATCAATCACACTACTACCACACCGCTCTACTAAACGAAGTCATGGTCTTTACCTTTGGTGTCTTGATGGCGGTGGAGGCCAGTATGGCTCAAACTCAACTCAAAAAAAAGAAACTCAAAACCAAACGGTATAAAAATGAAAAAAGAAAGAAAAAAAAGAAAAAAAGAAAAGAAAATGTACCCTTTTTGCCTTTGCCTTTGGCATTTCCCACTCATGCTGAAATTGAAATCTCCCAACTTTTCCAAAAGCCGGTGGCCTTTTTCAACTAAAGACAAATTTTTCTTTGCCTTTGTATCTAAGTTAAACAAAATTCCCACATTTGGCCACCATATATTATCTATACACATCAAAATTATTATTAGTACTACTAACAGATAAGGTATAAGAAATGTGTTCAAATTTGCATTCTAATACTAAAATGATTAGTACTACTATTGCTACTGCTTAATATGGTAATTATTTGATATATCAGCGGTGTAAATTTTAGAGTCCACAAGCGGGTTGTGGAGTTGACACATGTCCATTTTTTTTAATTTATTAAGTTTTAAATATTTCAATCTAGTCCCTAAAAGACACATATCACCCTTCAGGACCCGTTTATGTAATCTTCTAAACTCCACCGACGGTATATTGTATAATTTGTCTTAATATATTAATATATGGGGTCAACAAGGGTCAAGGGGTCAAAGTTGTTGCCTTGATTGTTGTTTGATGAAACTGAAACAGCATTGAAACATGATAATTGATGAAAACAGAGAATCAAAGCCCCCTGGAAAAATGCAGAAGAAATCAAATTTCAATAACTTTTTTTTTGGCTGTAAGCACATGAGAGCCCTTCAACCATCAAGGACATTTGTCATCACCCAAGTCCTGTAACGTACGGGGGAGCTTAGCTTACACACTACAGACAATTTATAACTCATTCTCTCAAATATGCCCACACAGTCCTATCAAATTTACCAAAATTGCCACTCAGATCATACACCATTTTAAAGTTAAATATTGGTACTTGCAATTGCTTACTTACACCTAAAGAAATTACAAGAAAATGAAAGCTTATTATTGTTTTTTTGACAAACATAGTAGGAAACAATATATATGAACAAAATATTGAACATCTTCTTAACTTAACTTAAGTCTTAACGTTATTATTAATTATTAGATTGGACAAAATTTTGAGCAAAATCACGAGAAAGCCACTTTTGCATTCGGACAAAAAATTCTTCAGGTTTGTCTCATTGTCTTGCTCGTCCTTATCTGCACAATGGCTGTATTTAACTCCTTAAAATATTATTTCCTCAAAAACAAAACACATGATCTTTATGCTTCAACAAAGACAAATATTCAGTTTTTTTTTTTTCCTCCTCCAAATCCGAGAAAAGAAAAGAAAAGGAATTACCATAAATAAATAAATTTGCTTGTAAGTCAGTCAGTTGAACAAAACACACGTTGATCAGTCGGGTTGAAACTTGAAAAGTCCAAAATGTCATCTTTCGATAACTGTGAAATCTTGGTTCTTCGAGGGGTATAATTGACTTTTGGTGTCTCAGAAAGTTTTTTCACAAAATAATATGGGGAATTTTAGTTTAAAATTTTAAAGGAAATTCTCGGGGGAGGGGCTTTTTACGCTAAACGACAAGCACCGCCTAGTCCCAACTTCTCCCGACAAATGTCAGCAAGCCGGAAATCATGACACGTGGACGGTCAGATTTTGAAACGCAGCCAGAAGAGCAGCTGATGCATAATATGTCCGTAAACCATGGTTAAATTTCCAACAGTTTCAAAAAAGTTAACCATGGTTATAGCTGGCGCCGCTTTAATTATAAGTATTTTTTTTTAAAAAAAGAAATATCCAAGTTTTTTATTTTTGTTTTTTCACTTCATTCAAATCTCTCTCTCTTCAATGTGTCTGAGTTTCACTATTTTCTCTTTCTCTCTCTTTCTGTATTATGGAACATGAAGCCGCCTTATGGGACCTCCCGTGCTCTTCCGGTCATGACTCGACGACTTAGTTGAATTGGGGCTTTCATTTTTTTTTTGAGTTTGGTTTTTTGTTTTCACTCAAATGAAACCCATACAACTTAGCCAAAAAAGTTTGTCTTTTTCTCGCAAGTTTTAAGTATTATCGTATTTCCCTGTGATAAAAAACAATCATAGTCTTTGAATTTCAAACCATCATTTACGGTGAATTGTTGTATCCAAGCTCGATACTTTCTTCTTAACTAAAACAGAGTTTTTGGCTTTTTTGAGGTTCAAAACAAAAAGAACTGGCAACAAAAACTATAACTTTTTTGGTTGTTTTTTATTGGGTTTTTTTAGAGTAAAACAATTAAGAGAGCATGGGGGAGCTTGAAAATTCGTCGTCAATGGCGGTTTCTACAGCTTCTGGGGAAGCAAGTGCTTCTTCTTCAGGTAATCAGATTCAAGGAACTCAACTAGCTGCAGAAGGAGGACCACCGAAGAAGAAAAGAAATCTTCCTGGAATGCCAGGTGAATTATCAGTAACAGTCAAAGTCCAACCTTTTTCTTTTTTAACCTCGATAATTTAAATTATTTTATCTTCTTTCTTTTCGTTTTGCAATGTTGAAAAAGGAATCATCTTTCTTTTTTCTTTTGATTTATTCAGATCCAGATGCTGAGGTAATAGCTTTATCTCCAAAAACCCTACTGGCCACCAACAGGTTCGTTTGTGAGATCTGTAACAAAGGGTTTCAACGCGATCAAAACCTGCAACTCCACCGACGGGGTCATAACTTACCATGGAAGCTACGGCAGCGAACCAGCAAGGAAATTCGGAAGCGAGTCTACGTTTGCCCGGAGCCAAGTTGCGTCCACCATAACCCGGCTCGAGCCCTCGGTGACCTTACCGGCATAAAGAAACATTTCTGCAGAAAACACGGGGAAAAGAAATGGAAATGCGAGAGGTGCTCTAAAAAATACGCGGTTCAGTCCGATTGGAAGGCCCACATGAAGACTTGCGGCACCCGAGAATATAAATGTGATTGTGGCACCATTTTTTCAAGGTATAACAAAACTAACTTTCATTCATCCGTTTCAGTTTCATAATTCAACTGCTTTTGGCTGTAGAATGTGAATAAAGTGTTTTCCTTTTATTGCTTTGTTATGCAGGAGGGATAGCTTTATAACGCATAGAGCTTTCTGCGATGCGTTGGCTGAGGAAAGCGCAAGGGCTCAAACGCTGACCGTTTCTAATACTGAAGGGAATGTGAATGTGAATGGCAATGGAAAAAGTATAGCTGGAGCTGGCGGAGGAGGAGGAGCAGCAACTTCGCCGCCACCGCAGCCTCTAACACCGTCCACTACAAGTGTAGTGTCACCGGGTTTGTCAATTCAGAGTTCAGGTATATATAAATTTTTCTTGGTGTGTGTATTTATATGTTTACTTTTATATTTAGAGTTGTTACTATACTTTGTTTTTGTTTATTTATAAGATAGGTCAAAGTTTGAGATAATCGTGGGGCATTTTTTGCTTTTATTAAATTAGTTTTTGGGTTTTTCTATTGTGGGTATAGAAAGATGAGAATCCATTCAAATGAAGTTCTGGTTTTTTATGGCTCTCTGTTTTGTCTCTTCTTGATGTCGTTCTCGTTTGGATATTTAGGCTTTAGAGAACCTAAATAGCAAATGTGGTAGGTGAGAAGAAAGAGAGAGAGAAATTAAGTTCAGGGTTTCAATAATTTTAAGTATTTTGGGTTCACGAGAGCGAGATGGTAACAGTGTAGTGTAGAATAAGTAAGCTCAATGATCGAAAAGTGAAAGGAAAAGGGATCAATGAAACTGAGAGAGAAAGAAAGGAAGCCATTATTATTGCCTTTGCTTTAACTTCCCAAAGCTTTCAAGTTATATATCATGACTATTTATACAAAAGTCCATAAAGAAAAGCTCTCTTCCTTTTAATCCCTCAGCTTTCTTTGAGTTTTCTTTTCTAATTTCTTTTTGCTTGCTAACTTTAAATCTTCATCATTGTATATCTTTTTTCTCTTATTTACTCATCAATGGTGTCTCATTCTACTTTTTGCTGTACATATATATGCTTTACAGAAATGCCAGAAAATACAATGGGACTTTCACCACCAATTACTCCAGCAGCAACTAGTGCTCCCTCTACTTCAAGCAGCAATGTTTTTGCTAGCATATTTGCACCACAAACTCAACAGTCCAAAATGCCAGCACCAGCTTCATCAATCCTACAATCGGCCGCAGCGGAGCGCACATCCCTTTCCCTTTCCTCTCCTCTTTACCTCTCCAACAATGGCTCCTCCATTTTCACTGGACCAGAACATGACCATTGCCACTATGCTCCATCTGCCCAACCAGCCATGTCTGCCACTGCATTGTTACAAAAGGCTGCCCAAATGGGTGCAGCGGCATCAAACCCTTCACTGCTTCGAGGTCTAGGCTTGGCAGTGTCATCATCTCCCTCTGCAGCCGGTCCAGACCCCAATGTAAAGGCGGAGAGTAGCTCAGTGGCAGCTGGTCTTGGGCTTGGTCTTCCCTTGAATGGAAGTAGTTCTGGATTGAACACTCATCATCATCCCATGATTGGCTCTTCTTCACTGTTTGGAAACAAGCCTACTACCCTTGATCTTCTCGGCCTCGGCATGGCTGATCATGGCGGCGCTTCCCCAAATGGATTATCTGCTTTTCTCACTTCCTTTGGAGGTGGCTTCAATGTTGGTGCAGCTACTTCATCTTATCCACCAGGAGGGAATTCGCCTAGAGACACATGGGAAGGTGCAGCTGAAAGAAAACCCAATGGTCCAGCCATGCTTTAGAGGTTCATGAATTCCAGCTTGGTAAAGGAATTGAACCAAAAGAAAAGTTAAAACCATTTTGTTTTTTAATCCTTTTGTTCTTTCTTCCCCATCTTCGACATAGAAATTAAAGTGCTTAGAACTGAGAGAAGGATGTTAGAGTTAGACATTAATTTTGGGTTTCCTTTTGTTTAGTACTGCCCCTTTTAAAGTTAGTTTCCTTTTGAGGTAAAGTTTAATTTAAAGAAAGAACTCTCTCGGAGACAAATCACTCAGGGAAAAGGTTGTACAGTGAACTTCTGTAGTTTGCAGCTTAGCAAATGTAGCACAAAATATGATGCTACTAAATTATATACATTTCCTTTTTAGTTTTTTTTTTACTTAATTTTTATTGTTTCATTTCACACCCCAATTACCTGACTCTCCACAAAGGGTTCAAGTTACCATAAATTGACTCAACATAATCTACGTGCTTAAAACCATTCAAAGTGTCATTAATCCAAAGGGGTTTTTTGAGTAGTCCAAGTTTGAAGTTTGAAAATGATTTGTTGAGGAGATGAGGAGGGGTGGCATATGCCATAATTATTAGTCTGAGCTAGAAGAAGAAGTGAAAGCGTTGGTCAAAGAAAGGAGGTTCGGCTTCGGCTAGTCAATTCCTAAACAGGATACGGAACTCTTTGAAGAGAGTTCAGATTTTCAGAACTGTGGAAGCCCATTTAATAAGGTGAGTTGGCAAGTTACAGGTGCATGTGTATCCTGGAGCAAATGGGCCCTTTATGGTTTTATGGGTGGTGGGGTTTCTTCTTCTGCCTTGGGGCGTAATTCGAAACCATTACGCATTTTGAAAGGAAAATGATATATGCGTAAATATGAGAAAAGAAAGAAAAAAAAATGGGGTGTTTTTTTCGTAAGCTTTTATTCATTCTGGTTGGGTTTTTTATAAAGCGCTTGAGAGTTGAGATCGAGTTGATCCTTACGAACACGTTTCGAACATATCATGTGTCTTTGCTTTTGCCATGCATTGTGGTCGCTGACTCGCTGTTGTTACGTAGGATTGATGTAGCGTTTCGTTATCATGCACTTTCCATTAAATAAATATAAATACTATTACTGCTATTGTAAAAACTAGTGGTGTATCAGACTCATGTGTGTGTAGATAAATGAACCCCATTTCTTGGTATGGCGTAGATTAAATAATATTGGTAGCCCAAGAAGAAATCGGAAATCCTAGCTAGCTAATTAGTTAGCTAGTGGCAACTGGCAAACCCAATTTTCCCTTTCAACGAGCCAGGAACAACCAGGTCCACCATCGTTTTAGTAGACTTCCTACTTACTTCATAGTTGAATGTTGGGTAAAGGATCCAGACAACTTCTGAAATGAAATAAAAGGAAAAAACTGATTAAAAACCTACTTTGTATGAAATTATAACTAATTATACATGGGTAATTATTTAATATATAGGTGGAGTAAATTTTGGACTCCACAAACGGGTTGTAGAGTTGACACATGTTATTTTTTGAATTAGTTAAGTTTTAAATATTTTAATCTAGTCCTAGAGGATATATGTTACCCTTCAAGACCCCTTTGTGTAGTCTGCTCAATTTCACTGACGGTATATTGTATAATTTGCCATTATATATATATATATAGATTTGATTTTGTAATCTATAAAATCTTGTAATTATACTTGACGTCTTGACCAGGCTAGTTAGTGGTTAGGTGTTTGTTTCAAGTTTTGCAGACTAGCTGGCGGCTGCTAATTATTCCACTTGTAAATAGATTCACACATGAAAAACATTCTAAACGTAGAATTGCATGCTTCACGTATCAGTTTCTCGTTCTTAAATTCACACCCATAGCTAATTTGCTCGTGGCTTTAATCCTATAAAATACTGCATGTCCTGGATCTGTAAGTATATATATTGGTAGTTGAAAACCCACAAATTATAAAATGGTAAGGCATGCATGACCTAAACGTTTCGTCAGCCAGAATATAAAGCCCGGGGTCCTCTTGCCTCCCTGCAGCTCTCTCTTTAATCATTTATCCACGAAAAGTACTTTGTGTTAATCTACTAAGTTTTTTTCCTTTTTCTTCATGCAGCTGGTACGTACGTATGCACTGATGGTCATTTCCACCATAAATAAAAAGAACATGTTTGATTACTACTCAAATTAAATAATAGAGAGAGAAGGACATCAATTATTCTTATTTTCCTATGTGAATTAAAAATTAATTCGACATGCTATAATTATGTAAAAATTAAAATTGAATACCACAAAATGACAGTACATTGTCTTCAACTTATAAGCTAGCTCCCTTGCCTAAATAAGACTTCTCCGAAAGACAATTAATTTTAGAACTTGTACATTGCTCTCTGCTTTTTTATTGTTCTTTAGAAAACTATAAACACACAGGATCAATTTGGGTTCCATGGAGAAATCGATCGTTACCCCACTTCGGGAAACAAGGGATTAGGCCTAATTAAGGGACCCTAACTACCATTCAATCTTCGGAAACTCAGCAAATACTTTCATTTTTCCAGCCGGCATGCACGCAGGTTTTTGCCCACGAACAAAACAGAGACTGGAGATCAAAGAAACCTGCTTAGTCTTTTAATTTCTTTCTTAGAATAATCAATTGATTAAATTAGGAAAAAAAGTTAATTATAGAATCGTGCATCATGCAGGAACTTTTAATATTATTGCTGGCAAGGAAACAAGCGAACAATTGCTCATCTTTTGACTTGGGTCGTTTACGTACACTTTTAGCATGCATGGAATTGAAGATTGGCAAGATAAAAAAACGACTTTCACGCTGTTAAATTTCAATTTTCGACTAATAAAATACCTACAAGGCTACAACTATAAGACGTGGATGAAGAAATTATAAGGGCGAAGAGAATCTTTTAAGTACTTATCCGCTCGCAGCAGATTGTCAATCAGACAATAATTAAGCCAATAGATTAGATTTCTAGAACATGAAAATGTAATTTAATAATCTCATAAATTGTAGTATAAAGGAAAAAAGAAATCATTTGGATTTGAGGCTATTTTTCTATTCTGCAAGTTGACTATATGTAAGTCCAACGGCAGTTAAAAAGCAGTCATGAAAGCATTAATTTAAAGAAAAAAAAGTATAAACAAATTGCGAAACTAGGATCCCTTTCTTCCAAATTTCAATCCACCATTAATTTTCTTATGCTCTCATCTCCCCACTTAGATACAAAGACTTCAAAAAAATGAATCCTCTAATTCTCCTTTCCATAGCGTTTCTCTGCATCTATCTCTTGAAAGTTGTATACTCAGTCATATGGGTCCCCTGGAAAATCCAAAACCACTTCAAAAAGCAAGGAGTAACAGGCCCTGGCTACCGCCCAATCTTTGGAAACTCCGCCGAGATCCGCCGTCTGTTTGTGGAAGCTCAGTCAAAGCCAGCTCCGGTTCACCACCACGACATCCTCCACCGTGTGGCTCCATTTTACCACAGATGGTCTAACATGTATGGAAGACCCTTTTTGTATTGGTTTGGGTCGAAACCAAGGCTAGCGATATCCGACCCGGATATGATCAAGGAGGTTGCTATGAACACGGGCGGGTCATTTGAGAAGATCGGGTTTAACCCCATGTCCAAGGTGCTCTTTGGACAGGGACTCGTGGGATTGACAGGTGAAGAATGGGCCTTTCATAGGAGGATTGCAAACCAGGCCTTTGCTATGGAAAGAGTTAAGGTAAATCCCAAACTGCTTTCTTCCTTAATTTTTTGTCCTTAAATAGTAGTGTAATATGGATAAGGCCCAAAGTATAATATTGGATTGTCAAAGTTCTAAATTCTAATAGCTCTATTTCGGATAATGAAAAAAGGGTTGAAAATTTTAGTTTTATTTGGTGATGGGCTTGATGGAAATGGACCAATGGTAGAGTTAGCATCAATCGAAATACAAATACCAAAATTACAAACTAAATTGCTATATGGGCTTTGGGGGCTAACGGGTGCACAAAATCTCTTTGAACAGAGTTGGGTGCCAGAAATAGTGGCTGCTACGGCCAAAATGCTGGAGAAATGGGAGGAAATAAGAGCAGGGAGGGATGAATTTGAAATGGAAGTAAATAAAGAACTTCATGACCTTTCAGCTGATGTTATTTCCAGAACGGCATTTGGAAGCAGTTTTGAAGAAGGGAAACGTATCTTTATGCTGCAAGAAGAGCAGATGAAATATTTCTCACTGGCTGTAAGAAATGTCTATATCCCAGGGTTCAGGTGAATTTAAGAAATTACAATTTGTTTACAACTATGGAAAACATAGATATATACATATAATTTATGAAGCATTAGATAAAAGCTAAGTAATTTGTTGTGATATTGTTGTGTCAGGTTTTTGCCTACTAAGAATAACAGAGAGAGTTGGAGACTGGACAAGGAAACTCGTGAATCCGTAAGGGCACTAATCCGGAATAATAGCAAAAGAAGTGAAAATTGTTCAACTCTACTTAGTCTTCTAATGTCTTCGTATAAGAATGGGGATGATGAAGAAGAGAGGTTAGGGGAAGAAGAGATAATAAACGAGTGCAAGACCTTTTACTTTGCAGGAAAGGAGACAGCTGCTAATGCTTTATCATGGGCACTTCTTCTTCTTGCTTTGAATCCAGAATGGCAAGACAAGGCACGAGAAGAAGTGGTTCGTGTCTGTGGGAATAAATTTCCTGTTGCAGACAATTTGAACGACTTGAAAATTGTAAGTAATTTGAATCTCTTGATTAATTTGCAATATTCAAATTGATGCCCCTCTAGGAGAATGTAAGCATAGAGACCATGTTAAATGAACTCTTCACTCGCCTTTATCATGTCCGACACTTCATCAAACACATAACATACTATATCAAACACTTCTTGTCTTTGTGTAACACAGTATATGTAATAGTAGCTAGCATTCATATCCTACTTTCTCACCGGTTTAATAGGTTTTTTTTTTTTCTTCCATCATCATCACCGCGAAATTTGTAACAGGTAAACATGATAATCAATGAAACACTCCGGCTCTACCCTCCGGCAGTGATGTTGATGAGGCAAGTGGTCAAGGATGTTAAATTAGGAAAGCTCGACGTTCCGGCTGGTACACAGCTTTATTTGGCACTCACCGGTATTCATCATGACACTAACTTATGGGGAGAAGATGCCAATGAGTTCAATCCCTCAAGATTTAAAGAGTCTCGGAAGCACTTAGCCTCCTTCATTCCATTTGGTTTAGGCCCTAAAATTTGTGTTGGCCAGAACTTAGCCATGGTAGAGTTGAAAATTGCTCTAGCTATGATCATCCAGCAATTTTCTTTGGCAGTGTCACCAACATATGTTCATGCCCCTATGTTGTTCATCACATTGCAGCCTCAATATGGTATACAGATACTCTTGACAAGGACGTGACATAAAATCTAACCGGGGCAAAGGCAACAAAATGGTCGGTGCTTTTGTTGTCGAAACAAAACTCATGTATACAAGGAGGTTTATTCTGAAATTCCATTTGTCCTGTTCGCTAGACAGAGAAATCTTGGAGATAAATTTGTCATCAAGACTAGTCAAAATTAGACGGCATTAATGGATTATAACTGAGCAAATATTCTCTTTTATCTTTTAATGTCTTTCTTATATATAAATAATGTAATAATCAGGATGGATGAAATCAAGAAGAAATCTATGCAGGGGAGGGAAACGAACAAACAATTGCTAATCTTTTTACTAATCGCTTAGCATTGGTATATCTCTCCTATTAAAGATTAGGGCTTCTTATCTGTAACTGTTTCATCACCGTTTTGGGACCAAACGGAGTTTAATAAACTCCATTTCAATCGCTGTTCTATTAATCTCATCTGTACAGTACATAATCTAATCTGTACAGTATAATTTCATTTGTACAGTGACCAAACAATAATAATCGCACAGCTACTGCACGGCTCTACTAAACGAAGGCTATAAAGAAAAGGGCGCGCGGTTGTTACAAGTAATTTTCAACCTTATAAATTCCAAGGTTCGACAAATAGAACAATCTACCAGAATCGTTTTAACCAAAAAAACAAATAGAACAGGACTTGAGATGAAATAAATTATAGGAGACAGGATCTTTTGATCCATATTCGCAGGCAGCAGATCGTCAGTAAGACAACTAAGCCAATTGATTATGTCTAGAACATGATGGCATTTGTAATGAAAATTTAATTTATTGTCTCAGATGTCAGTTTCTCAATCATCATTACATATAAAGAAAAAGCAGAACACATGTCGGGCAAAACCAAAAATCCTAAAACCTGATGAAAGACAAAAACAGTTCCCTGAGAGGTCCACTGTTATCATGATAAATTTAGGGCTAAGAAAAGCACACTGTTATCATGATTTTTCCAGTGGACCTCTCTACTGTCTACTGATTTTAAATTTTTAATCAGTGCCAAGTACTCCTATATTGCTAGATTTGCTAGTTTGGCCATGCAGAGTTTGTGATAAAAAAAAGGAGAAGGAAAAAAATAAAAAAGTATTATTATTATTTAAAGAAAAAATTGTACCATTGGTTAATGTGCTACTGGCCAAATCTATTCCATATTTTAATCCAATCTGCCATTGACTTTCATTTGCGTCTCCTCACTTTGATACTGAGATTTCAAAGAATGAGTCTTGTGATAATTCTCCTTTCCATTGCGTTTCTTTGCTTCTATCTCTTCAAATTTGTATACACAGTCATATGGATCCCCTGGAGAATCCAAAACCACTTCAAAAAGCAAGGAGTAACAGGCCCTGGCTACCGCCCAATCTTTGGAAACTCCACCGAGATCCGCCGTCTGTTTGCAGAAGCTCAGTCGAAGCCGTCTTCACTTCACCAACACGACCATGAGTTCCTTCACCGTCTGGTTCCATTTTACCATAAATGGTCCAACATGTATGGGAAACCGTTTTTGTTTTGGTTTGGGTCGAAACCAAGGCTGGCAATATCGGACCCAGATATGATCAAGGAGATTTTCATGAACACGGGCGGCGGGTCGATTGGGAAGTTCGAGTTTGACTCTAAGTCCAAGGCGCTCTTTGGTCAAGGACTCGTGGGCTTGGATGGTGAAAAATGGGCCTTCCATAGGAGGATTGTAAATCAGGCCTTTAGTATGGGAAAAGTTAAGGTAAAATTCTCAAACTTTCTCAAATTTCCATTCGCCCAACTTTTTTTTCTCCCAAACAGTATACATAACTAGTTTGGATTTGTCGATTCAATCTGGATCGTGTCTGGGTTTGGTGGGTGAGTCTACCAATGAGTCGATTCAATCTGGATCGTGTCTGTGTTTGATGGGTGAGTCTACCAATGAGTGGCGACTGCGTACGCAAGGTCTCGAAGCTGAGACCTGCTTAACCTGGAACAAATCGCTTTTACCACTTGATCCAACCCCGCATTGGTTTAGCCCAACCAATTTTGGGTTATAACTTATAACTCCTATTTGATTTATTTATGAATTCTTCTAAGAAAATGAAAATAGAGAATATTGTTGTTTCTATATGTACCAAATAAAATCTAATTTCTACTATAATCTTTGAGCAGGGTTGTGTACCAGAAATTGTGGGTGCTACTGCCAAAATGCTTGAGAAATGGGAAGAGAAAAGAGGAGGGAGGGATGAATTTGAAATGGACATATTTAAAGAAATTCATGAACTCGCAGCTGATGTTATATCTAGAGCAGCATTTGGAAGCAATTATGAAGAAGGAAAACGTATCTTTATGTTACAAGAAGAGCAAATGAAATTTTTCACTTTGGGTATTAGAAATGTTGATATCCCAGGGTTCAGGTGAACTTTTACTTTCCATTTTTAGTAAATCAAACTTTGTTTGTATGTAATTTTGTACTCAAAATTTCATAAATGAAGCATATTAATTTTGTTGTGTATTAGGTTTTTGCCTACGAAGAATAACAGAGACAGTTGGAGACTGGAGAAGGAAATTCGTGAATCAATACGGGCACTAATCCGGGATAATAGCAAAAGAAGAGAAAATTCTTCAACTCTACTTAGTCTCTTGATGTCTTCGTATAAGAATGAAGATGATGAAGAAGAGAGGTTAGGGGAGGAAGAGATTATAAATGAGTGCAAGACTGTTTACTTTGCAGGAAAGGATACAGTTGCTAATGCTTTATCGTGGGCACTTCTTCTTTTGGCATTGAATCCAGAATGGCAACACAAGGCACGAGAAGAAGTGGTCCATTTATGCGGGAACAATAAATTTCCTGGTGCAGAGAATTTGAACGACTTGAAAATTGTAAGTTTGATGAATTTCTAATTAACTGATTTTGCAACATTCGAATTGATGCAACATTGGATATAATCAATTTCTTTTACAGGTAAACATGATAATTAATGAAACACTTCGGCTCTACCCTCCAGCGGTCATAATGATGAGGCAAGCAATCAAGGATGTTAAGTTAGGAAAGCTTGATGTTCCTGCTGGTACACAGTTTTATATGGTATTGACGGATTTTCAACATGACATTAACTTATGGGGAGAAGATGCTAACGAGTTCAACCCTTCAAGATTTAAAGAGTCTCGAAAGCACTTAGCCTCATTCATTCCATTTGCTTTAGGCCCTAGAAATTGTGCTGGCCAAAATTTAGCCATGGTCGAGTTGAAACTCGCTCTAGCTATGATTATCCAACAATTTTCTTTAGTAGTGTCGCCTACATATGTCCATGCTCCTCTCTTGTTCGTTACCCTACAACCTCAATATGGTATACAACTACTCTTACGAAGGATCATGATGTGAAGATTTTCTTTGGGGGGCAAAATAATATGAAGATTAACACAAAGACATTTCTATATATTGCCTTTTGTTGTCAAAACTCATATGTAAAAGGATCTTCCTCCACGTATAATAAATGCAAAGATGATATAAATTTTACTTTGTTAGGATATTGCAATTCAACTTTGCTAATCAATGTATGCTAGTTTTGGGAATATCTCCTCTATTGGGAAATATTTTCAAGTAGAAGTTTATAATATAGTAGTATAAATTACTTAGTTAATTATTTTTACACCTTTTTAAACATTAGCATTCATAGGATTGTAAACGTTCATACGGGAAAAGACTAAAAAAACCCCAAGAACAAAGACCAAAACTCGCTTGTCATCTAAGCCCATCAACAAACTGATAATCAACCTACCCAAAACATAAGAGGTTATTGAATATAGTGTGTTATCAAAAAATGGTATAACAAATTTCCTTAATGTCAATAATGCAATGCTTGTCTACCAAAAAAAAAAGTAATAATGATGCAATGCTTGGAATAAATGAATTTTGTTACAGGCGTTTGTTTAGCTTCTTTTGGAGTACTTTCTTAGGAAAATAATAGGATGGAAAGACTTTTTCATGGTTTGATTATATTATATTAGGTGGGAAAGTAATTTTTAAGGGCACCTACTTTCCTTGATAGATGGGAAAATACTTTCTCATGGAAGGGGTAGAGAAAGTTTATTCTCGCCTATGGAAAGTGTAAATCTCATTGAAATTAGATTAATTTCGGCTTATTGCTCAAAAAGGCCCCTGAATTTACACAAAACAGTCAAATAAGCCCCTAAACTCTAATTACAGCCAATTAAGTCCTTGAACTCTTAAAAAGGCAAAACAAGCCCTTTTTGACGGCTAAATGCTGAAATAAGGACTAAAAGTTTCACGATTTTCTCAAATAAGAATCAAAATACACAATTTCAACAAAATAAAATACATACTTAATTTTTTTTTACAAATTGGATACAATATAAGTTAATACTAATGTGTGAGATATATATAAACTGAAAAAAAAAACTTTGGTATTTACTATTTACTTTCTTCCTGCAATCAATATTTTCAAACTCGGCCCGGCCCATGACCCGTTGAGGCCTACGGGTTACGGATTAACCGGGTCTCACGGATCAACCCGTCGGTTCTTTAGAGGGTGACGTCATTATGACGTCATATTTTTTTGAATATTTTAATGATTTGAATATTAGAAAAATATAAGAAGTTAATAAAATAGAATTGACAATCTTATATCATAGCAAAAAGCAACCCAATTAAGTCGACTTTCTTTTTCAATTTCTTCGCCTAGTCCATTGTTTTCTTTTAATTTTTTCTTGTTTCCATTGCAGAACTCTCTTCCTCTTCAATCTCCCTTCCCTTCATCGTCACCCCATCTTCTTCATGACTTCATCTCCTGTTCTCTTGTTTCTTTCTCTTTTTCTCTTTAAATAGTTTAACGAAGCTTGGTTCCTCTTTAGCAAGAAAAAACTTAAATAGATATGAGCAAAGAGGAATCAGATCTGGAGAGATTGAAGAGCGGTGATGATGGATTGATGGCTAGACAGCCAAAGAAGACATTGAGGAGATGACGGTGAGAGAAAAATGAAAGAAAAATGACAGAAATTTAAGGGATTTTAAATGAAATCCCGGTTTTTACCGAGTTATCCGGCTCAACCGGGTCCGAGTTTTCCGGGTTTTGACCGGGTCTTATACCCAACGGTTTAAGGGGGTCTTCCGGATCGGCAAGGCCTCCGGATCCCGGTTGAACCGGGCGAACCGGCCGGTCCGGGTTTAAAACATTGCTTGCAATATGAATTGTGGACATTGATGTTTATATGAGCAGCCCATTCTAGAAAAAAGGCCCATCAGATGCCCAAAAAAAAAAGAAAATAAGGCCCATCAATACTGAACCAATATAGTCCAAGTCCTCTTTATTTTAAATTTTTAACTAACCGAAGCAGCCCATTCCTCGTTAACATAATCGCACTCCCGCTTAACTGCCATCGTCTTCCTCAGTCAAGATTCTAACGAGTTCTCTCAATTCTGCATTAATGGAGGACAAGAAAGCTGAGAATACAAGGCAGCTTCAAAGGGTGAACAATCGGGAAGCTAAGTATAAGGTACTTAGTTCCTCCTTTCTTATTTTCATGCACTTGTTTATGGTGTAACATAACGTTAATTGTTAACACATATATCTTATTCTTGTAATTCAGAGGAATTCTTTCCTTGACTGGACTGATAATCTCTCTAATCATGACTTTGATGATGATGATGTTTATGGGTTAGTTGTTCTTATTAACTTCTTTTTTCTTCTTTTAATCTTTCGTCAATAAGGTCTGAATATCATTCTTTCTTTTTTTTCTCTAGTTGTGATCATCTCTTGACTGATGAAATTGATATGAGAACTGTTCAAGATGATCTTTCTGACCCAGGTTAAGTCCATGGCTTCTTTTTTTTTTTTTTCCAGTTTGCATATGAATTCATGTCCTTTTTTCTTCTTGGCGTTGGGTGGGGTGGGGTTCTGTTTAAGTCCTCTTGATCACATGATGCAAACAAGAGCATCTATTACATGCCAATTCCACCCAAAGACTTGTACATTCACACCATTTCTTGAACTGATATTTAGAGGTTGCATGTGTTCAACCCTCCAGTTCCTAATTAATCATTTTCTGACTTTTTTTTTTCGATGTCATGCATTTTGGCTACGAGACCGAAGACGAAGATGAGTATGCAAGTTTTAGGTGATGAATTTTATCTTTCTATGGTCTTGGCTATTTTTCCAATATCTCTCCCTGATTTCCCCTGTAATTCTCCTCTATAAACATTGTTTGTTTCTTCTGTTCCTATGTGACTTATAAAACTCACAGAAAAATAGATATCTCGCCTTTAGCTTCACAGTCAAAGAAGGTATTTAATAAGATTATTATCTTTTTTCCTTTTCTCTTTTTACGTTATAAAATATTCAATCTTTTTTCAATTATAATTTGTAGCTGTTAGTTTCATCATGGAACCACTATCACTCTCCATGATTCAAAGCTGTAACCCAACTCTGATACCAGTTGTTGGGAAGACCCTGCAATAACAGGCACGTGCAGAAGCAAACAAATACCAATCCCACAGATAACAAACCAACAAAAATATCCAAACCAATGATCCAAAGCAGTTAAAATAATTAACCAATTCACCAAGCAAATATATCTCAACCAAGCAAGCAGTAATACGAAGCTAACAATAATCAAGAAAAATAAAGAACACCAAATTTACGTGGAAAACCCTTCACAACCACGAGGCAAAACCGGATAAAAATCCACTATGAGAAATAAGCAATTACAATAGTTCAAATCTAAGCTAATTGTCCAAAGCCTAAACACTAGGGCTGTGCAACGGGTCGGTTTCGGTTAAGTCGATCGGTTTTGTAAACCTAACCGACTTAACCGATGCATAATTTTGGAAACCGAAACCGATCGAATAACTATGGGAACCGATGGAAACTGACCGCCGTCGGTTTCGACCGGTTTCTCGGTTATGAATTAGACAGCCAAATTTCCAGCAAACAAGCATTTCAGATTGGAGAAGTTGAGATTCCAACAAGCATCAAAGTAGCTACAAGTACAAAAGAAAACACACATATATACCAATCAATCATCATCAAATTTCTTACACATATATACCAATCAATCATCATCAAATTTCTCACAACTTGGAATCAATCATCATCAAATTTCTCACAACTTGGAAATACAAAATGAATGAAAAATAGAAAATAGAAAAATGGGCGATGGAGGATTTGATAGGGATTAGGGAAAGCTGAATTGTAATATATATAAAAAGGAGAAAGGACTTGCAAAACTGCTTGCTGGGTGGCTAAATAACAAGAGAATCAAAAGCCAATTTTGGATTTCAATTTCCCAATTTTGGATTTATTCCTCTCATCCTCAGAGTTCTCAAAACCAAACCTTATGTTTCTGCTTTCATCATTTGTCCCACTTTCTTCCATCCCTAACCAATTTTAACAATAAGAAATTCAATGTTTCATCGAGAAACGCCTCGTCACCCGTCGGGATTAAAGATGTTCAATGGACAACAGTGATTTTCAAATTTTAGGGTATTAGAGATGGAAAGGGGGAGAATAAGAGATGAAATCATGAAAATCGAAAACAATAAGAAGATGGAGACTAAGATCGAAAGAGAGTAGGAGACTGAGAGAGAGACATGAGACTGAGAGAGGCAGGGAGATGAGGATGGAGACTGCCGAGAGGCGAGAGGCGAGAGGCGAGAGGGAAAGAGACTATAAGAGAGATCTGTTTTTATTTTTTTATATATAATATATATTATAAATAAAATAAAATTATATAATATATATTAAAGGTTCGGTTTCTCGGTCGGTTTCGGTTCCATATATTTGGGACCGCCACCGACCGAGAAAACCATCTCAACCGCGGCAAAGACCGATTTAACCGATAAACCGATGGAACCGCCTCGCCTCAACCGTTTTTTGATCGGATTCGGTCGGTTTTTCGGTTGAAACCGATCTTTGCACAGCCCTACTAAACACCAACAAATTGGAACTAAAAACAAGGATTTACCTCTTTGGATCACCAAGAAATCAAACCCTAAAGAAACCTAATTTGTTGCCCTTATTTCTTTCCCTTGCACTCTCTATGGAGCAAGATAACACCCTTACAAGCTTCTTGTAAGTCCAAATAAAACAAAGAGCCAAAGAAGCTGCTCACTTGTTTTTCCTTCACTTGTTTTAATCCTAGCCCTTGGATCTTAGTCTAACAAACATCTTGGCCATTACAATTCATTAAAGCCATATGAACCCAAATAAATGGGTTGGACCCCAACGGGCTATAAGCCCAACACTGATGTTCTCTGATGAATATATATTTCTGATGAATTTTACCTTTTGTCTTTTTTTTATGGTTGTCTCCTGCAGCTCTGCTGGGAAGATCCTTGAAATCTATAAGCACATGGAGCATTTAGTCATTAGCTTTTTTTTTTCTTTTTTTTCTCTTGTTAGCAGTCTGGATTGGCTGTACTAAGATTGTTAGAAAAAGAAGACAATGGTTGAAGAAAGGCTTGAAACACGTTGGATCAACGCTTTCCTAAAAGCTTTATTTGCCCCTTCTCCTCTGAGATTGTTGTAGAGTTTACGCAAATCGCTTTAGTGGATATGACAAGCCTCGGTTTTCTGCACCCAACAATAGTGAAGAGAAACCTAGATTGAAGAAAGGGAATTCTGATCTCTTTTTTTTTTTTTTTTTTTTTACGGTTGGTTTCTAAAGCATAAATGAGAATTGTAGTTTTTGTGTATCTCTTTCATACTACAACTTCCAATTTATAACTTTGATGAGATATCTCTGTAGAGACATATCTCTTTAAACACATCTCTTTAGAAACAACATCTATTCACTCAATGACAGTTACAAGAAATTCAAATTTGAACAAACCTCTCAAATAAACCAAACGGTTTCTATTAGTTAATTTTGCAACCGCAAAAAACTCTAACAATCCCCCACTTGTTCAAAATTGATTTTTTTTTTAAAAAAAAGAAAAAGATCAAGCATACCTATGCATAAGTAATGTATCTTTCGATTTGAACATTACCTTAGTATAACAGACACAAAGTGAAATCGAAATCTCTAGTAGCATGAAGCTTTGAACTAGTTATTTCTTGTGATAGCACCGGTGTTGATATACACATAAGTATTATATCCTTTGATTTCAATCAAACACTCGCTTAGCACTTATTATGGCCTTGTGCTATCCAATTTTCATGAACTTTTATGAAAGTCACTCCCAAACTTTCAATCGAAGCGGCACCACTTCTAAGTTCATATAGGTGAAATTCTTTCAGTGCCTTTGTCTTTGTCATTTTAAGACACTTGTTACCAAAACTGAATTTCATTAAGAGTTTTGATACTCAACCCTCAATCAATGACAACAAGTAGTAAGTACTTCAGCATCCACTTATCAATGACTTGTTTTTACCCTTTGAACCTTAATTATTCATTTCATAATTTTAGGTAGGGTTGCCATCATTGGTGAATAAATCTAAGAGCTTTAAATTCATAATTTTTGAGGTTGATTTTTTTACATAACCCCCACTATTTTTTTTACCTTGATACCTAAGATGATATCAACTACTCCAAGATCTTTCATCTTGAACGTGAAAGATAGAAAACCTGTGTTTCTATCACGCTTCTCACAAATCATTGCTCACAATTAGCATATCGTTCACATGACTATATAATCACAAATACCATTCAATTCACATATAATAGAATGGATAAGTCTAATATATTGTAGTACTTTCAACACTTTGAAAGGTTTCTTTTCATTTTAGACTCTACACATATTTCACAATTTTTGAATTCACTGATATTACATTGAATCGTATCACATTTTACCATTTTTTTCATGGTACTTAAGCCAATATGTGCAAGCCTTTTCATGGTACTTATGCCACAAAGAAATAGATTCAACCATATAAGTAAAACCAACTTACTTATTATTAGAAAACATTATCAAGTACAACTAATAATTTAATCATCCCATCACAAGAAAACCCTTTCCCAACAAAGGTGTCATTTCGAGACAAAATTAATTTGCCCGACTCAAACACAGCTTTAATTCCAGGTTTGCTTAACAAATCTCCACTCACCAAATTCCTATTCATATCAGGAACATGGAGCACGTTGGTGAGAGTCATCTTTTTGCCTGAAGTAAAAACAAGTTCCACAATTCCCTTGCCAATTACTTTAGACTTGACTTCATTTCCCATTTGGACTTCTTGTCCATCATTGACACATGTATATGTCTTGAACAAAGACTTGTCATAGCAAACATGAATGGTGGCACATGTGTCATACCACCATCCCACCACTTTGCCTTGTACGGCGTTAATTTCATGAGTAATAGCAGCAACAATATCATCATTTACGTCAATGGAATTTGCTTCTGCTTTTGGTACTTTCTTGAATCTGCACTCCCTTGCATAATGACCAGATTTACCACACACAAAGCAGTCCCCATTTTTCACTTTCTTGAACTTTGTTTGATCCTTCTTTGGACCAAGTGAAGCCCCTATATTTTGCTTGCTGCTGCTGGGTTTGGAAGATCGATTGAGGACATTAGCCTTGTTGTTTTCATAAACAGGCTCAGCATTTTTATCTCTTCCCCTTGACTCTTCTTCAATCCGAAGATGTTTCAATAACTCTTCCAATGTATAGTCTTTGGAATCATGGAGCATTTTCTTTCGAAAACCATTCCATGAACTTGGCAACTTGGTCACAATTGCTCCAACTTGAAAGGTAATGGGAAGATCAACTTCGGCAATTTTTAATTGATTTACAATCACTTGTAATCCATGTACTTGTTGCAAAATAGACTCATTATCGTTAAACTTGAAATCAAAATATTTTGAAACAAGAAACTTTTTGGTGCCTGCCTCCTCAGCCCTGTATTTAAACTCCAATGCATTCCATATGTTGAGTGCAGACTCCTCGGATGTATAGAGATCGTAAAGACGATCTGACAGAGAATTGAGGATGAGTCCTCTACACACAACTTCATCTTCCTCTCTTTTCTTCCTTAGAGCAATTTGATCATCGGTATCATCATCACTTGGATCAACAATTGGAGTCAGATTAGGATCAAGAATGTAAAACACCTTTGCTGCAGTGAGCATGAATTTCAACTTGTCTTTCCATCTTGAAAAGTTTGTTCCATCAAAGCGATCAAGGCGAACAAAGTCTTGATTCATAATCCATTGTCAAAGGAATAAAGCTTTTAGATTGTTAGAAAAAGAAGACAATGGTTGAAGAAAGGCTTGAAACACGTTGGATCAACGCTTTCCTAAAAGCTTTATTTGCCCCTTCTCCTCTGAGATTGTTGTAGAGTTTACGCAAATCGCTTTAGTGGATATGACAAGCCTCGGTTTTCTGCACCCAACAATAGTGAAGAGAAACCTAGATTGAAGAAAGGGAATTCTGATCTTGATCTTTTTTTTACGGTTGGTTTCTAAAGCATAAATGAGAATTGTAGTTTTTGTGTATCTCTTTCATACTACAACTTCCAATTTATAACTTTGATGAGATATCTCTGTAGAGACATATCTCTTTAAACACATCTCTTTAGAAACAACATCTATCCACTCAATGACAGTTACGAGAAATTCAAATTTGAACAAACCTCTCAAATAAACCAAACGGTTTCTCTCAAATAAACCAAACGATTTCTATTAGTTAATTTTGCAACCGCAAAAAACTCTAACAAAGATTTTTGTTTTTGTCAGCAGACAAGCATATTTTTGATTGTATATAAAAGTCTGTCAAGGAGCTCAAAAGATATACTATTGCCTTTCTTAAATTCTTCAGTATCGATCTTTTAATCACATTCAAACTGAAATTAGACTAACTTGCATTATCTGATTGTAACTTGAAGAAAACATTAATATTGATACAATTAAGTAAAAAAAAAAACTAACTTCATCGATCTAACACAATACTTAAAAGGAAAATGAAGTGCGAAGCATGAAATTAAAGTTGTAGGCAAAATAAATTTCTAGAAATAAAAACAGAAAGCAGCAGTGGGCAGTGGCCACAAACTCTACAATTAATGGAAAATCAAACATCATTCATAATCATCTGAGGAAGCAGCAAAGGTTGAATCCAAAATCCAGAATGGAATTCCATGGTATGAGAAAGATCTGGAAGAGCTTGAGCATGATTGCCATATAGTTGGTATCTCTGGCTCTCCAAACAATAAGAAACGTTGCTGCCGTAGTCTTTGTGCATGTTACTAAACCTGGACAACTGAATTGTATTCTTTACTTTAGGATCCAATATTTCTTCTAAAAACAGAGATGTGGTGCGGCTCAAATACAAGGTCTTCCCCTCCAAACTTTTAATTTGAACCCATTTGCGTCCTTTAAAATCACACTTGAATACATCTATCATCTTTCCCATATCATCCAGGCACACTAACATCAATTCCTTTCCAACCCCAAACAAATATCTGCGGCTAGACGCGGACACTGAGTCTGATGACAACCTTAACCTAGCTGCAACAAACACATAAAACTCTCTCTCTCTGGATTGTAAAACAACAAGGCTTCCGTCATTTCCTAAATAACAACAGTTTGGACCACAACAATATGGGTTGGTATTAGCAGAATGACGGGGTAGTTTTTCACGAGAAAATCTTTTAAATCTCCAAATCTGATCAGCACCCGATTGCAAATACAAAACCTCAATTGTGTTTGTGTTTGTGTTTGTGTCTACTTCATGCTTAATACCAAATATATGCCAATTTGATGAAGTGGGTGGATCTGAGAAACAAAATCCATCATATTTGTAATTTTCCATTAAGTCTGGGAGTTGAATTTTTCTTCTCGTGAAAGGTTCAAAGAAGAAGATTGATGTTGGAGCTTTTGTTACTAGAAGCCAACCATTTTTGGAGAAATGAATTTCACAATCTTCAAGCTCCGTAATGATCATGCAATGCATCAAGTTGCCGATTGGGTCATACAAATTATATCTTCTTCTTCCCTTAGAGAACATGAACCATGGATGTTTTAATGGGGTGCCACTGTAATTTGGCTCCCATTTGATGGGACTCACTAAAGATCTCCACTTCTTGCATGCTGCCCTAAAGTTCATATAATCAAATACCGAAAGATATTGGATAATCAAGTTTTGCACATCCGTTGGTAGTTTGAACCATATGTTTTCACCTCTGTTTTCCTCGCTAATTTCTTGATTTATTGTTCCATCTTCATTAATCTCTTCTCGTTCCTTGTGACTTTGCTCGTAACATCGGAGTCTGCAATTAAGCAAAAACATCTTAATCAAACAAGTCTTCCATTTTTTTTTTTGGTGAAAATGTCTTCTAAATAATTGATTACTACTACTATATGGAATGTTACCCAAATTCTATTAAAATTTAAAAGATGACAAACCAAAATCTCAAATAAACCAATAGTTGATGATGAGTGAATCAAATACAATTCTTAAGAAAAAATTTTTATTAGTTACTACAAAAGAAAAAAAAAACCCTAATCGTTTGTAATAATTAGATAGAGACTAAAAACTAGAATGAAGTTTAACGCATTTACCTTGGTGATTCTTCGGATCGTGATTGACGCTCGCGAGGTATGCCTTCCATTTGGCAGTCGATAACATACGTGCTCTTGCCTATGTGCGTAAAGTCTCCCCTTTTGGTCCCAATTGTCATTTTTTTTTGCTTAATAAACCTTTTTCCCCTTTTGCTCGGATGAATAAGAAAAAGAAAAAGCTATTCTTTGTAAGCCGTAATGGCGAAAAGAAAACAAATCGTATGGAAACTGGAAAGTATATTGAAACCCTTAATTTATAGACTTTAGCTCCCCGCGGTGTATTAGGCTTCCTTCTTTTCATTCTTGAGATAGGAAAACCAATTATAATTTGAGGACAAACAGAATTCCTTAACAGTGTGTTTGGATTGAGGGACCAGTAAGAGACGGGACGGGATAGGAGGTCCTTTTAGTTAGTGACCCATGTTTGGATTGGAAATTAGATTTGGTCCATGGGTTTTGGAGGATCAATTTTGGTCCTTCTTGATCCTTATAAGTCCATCTTTTTTGGTACTCCAATTGGAGTACCAACAAGAACCAACAAAGTTTTATTTATTAAATGTTAGGTGATCCCTCATGTTCCTTACTTTTTATATTTTAAACAATCCAAACAAGGATTGGTCCTTCCCTTCCTTTTCTTTAAAAATCTCTTCTTTCCCATCCTATCATGTCCTATACTGATCTCTCAAAAAGTTTATCCAAACACACTGTAAGTAACTCTAACTTTGAAAAGAGTAATAATAGTCCTAAATTAACTTTGACCTTTCACCCAAAAAAAATTTTTTTGACCTAAATTTATCTCTAACTCTCCGTTCTAAAGTTTCTAATTTAATTTATAATAATAATAATTTGAATGTTAAACTATTTAGTAGCATTACTCTAGTTAAAATATTGTTCTATTCTAATTTTTTTTTGAAAATTGTTCTATTTTAATTAATTCATATAAGTTCTCACAAGAGTAGCAAAAAAAAGTTCTCACAAGGTTTAATATTCTGAACAATCGATTTCTTCATAGGTGCAATTAATATTGAAACACTTCACTTCGGCATTGATGATTAACGAATGACTCTAATTTAATTATGGGGAGATGATTAAGGATGGTGATCAAGAAGAAATTAATTATTATAGAATTATTACATGCTGGACCTTTTGCTTTGCATGGAAGGAAATAAACCAACGATTGCTCCTCTTTTGACTTGGGTTGGGCACTTACACTTTTAACATGGTATGCGATCTTTTTTCAATTTAAAATTCGACTAAACTAACATTTAGCTATAATACAATACGTGAGATGAAGAAATAGAGAGAGAATCTTTTGGTTCTTATTCTCTTGCAGTAGATCGTCAATAAAGACAATAATTAAGCCAACATAAGACATGGCATTTGTAATTTAATAATCTCATATGTCAAATTGACAATTTCTCAATTTATATAAGCGGGAAAAAAAATAAAGGAATACATTGTTTGAGGCTATTTTATAATCCAAGCCCAACGGTAGTTAAAATTAAAAAGCAGTCACATAAAATGATAAAAGCATTACTTAGAGGAGATTAAATATATAAACAAACCTAATGCGCTCCTTGCGAAACTCTGATATATTTATATTCCAATCCGCCATAAACTTTCCTTTGTTCTAATCTCCTCCAACATTAGATACAGAGATTTCAAAGAATGAATCATCTAATTCTCCTTTCCATAGCAATATTTCTTTGCATCTATCTCTTGAAATTGGCATATTCAATCATATGGATCCCCTGTAGAATCCAAAACCACTTCAAAAAGCAAGGCATAAAAGGCCCTGGGTACCGCCCAATCCTTGGAAACTCCGTTGAGATCCGCCGTCTATTTGAAGAAGCTCTGTCAAAGCCAGCTCCACTCCACCACCACCACCACGACATCCTTTACCGTGTGGTTCCATATTACCACAAATGGTCCAACATGTATGGGGAACCTTTTTTGTTTTGGTTTGGGTCGATTCCAAGGCTAGCAATATCCGACCCGGATATGATCAAGGAGGTTTTTATGAACACGGGCGGGTCATTTGACAAGATCGGGTTTACCCCCATGGCCAGGATGCTCTTTGGACAGGGACTCGCGGGATTGACTGGTGAAGAATGGGCCTTCCATAGGAGGATTGCAAACCAGGCTTTTACTATGGAAAAAATTAAGGTAAAATTCCCAAATTGCTCGTTTAGCTTTTTCTTATGGGCCTCAAGTATTTATGGTATATTATAGTAGCTTGTAATAATATGGGATAAGAAAGGCCCAAAGCATATTGAATTCTCAAACTTCCTTCCTTTGCACAAACTCTTTGAACAGAGTTGGGTACCAGAAATAGTGGCTGCTACGGCCAAAATGCTGGAGAAATGGGAGGAAATAAGAGCAGGGAGGGATGAATTTGAAATGGAAGTAAATAAAGAACTTCATGACCTTTCAGCTGATGTTATTTCCAGAACGGCATTTGGAAGCAGTTTTGAAGAAGGAAAACGTATTTTTATGTTACAAGAAGAGCAGATGAAATTTTATACATTGGCTGTCAGAAGTGTCTATATCCCAGGGTTCAGGTGAACTTTCAATTTTCATTTCTCATCTTTATTTAAGAAATTAAAGCAATCCCAAAACCTTAGATATAAAGCCAAAAAATTTTGTTTGTCAGGTTTTTGCCTACTAAAAATAACAGAGAGAGTTGGAGATTGGAGAAGGAAGCTCGTGATTCTATAAGGGCACTAATTAGGGATAACAATAAAACCAGAGAAAATTCGTCAACTCTGCTTAGTCTTTTGATGTCTTCGTATAAGAATGGGGATGATCAAGAAGAGAGGTTAGGGGAAGAAGAGATAATAAACGAGTGCAAGACCTTTTACTTCGCAGGAAAGGAAACAGCTGCTAATGCTTTATCATGGGCGCTTCTTCTTCTTGCTTTGAATCCAGAATGGCAAGACAAGGCACGAGAAGAAGTGGTTCGTGTCTGTGGGGATAAATTCCCTGTCGCAGACAATTTGAACGACTTGAAAATTGTAAGTTTGAATCTCTTGACTGATTTGCAGCCTTAAATTAAATTCATGTTTAATAGTATTTTACATAATTGATTTCTTAATTTGCAGGTAAACATGATAATTAATGAAACACTTCGACTCTACCCTCCATCGGTGGGATTGTTGAGGAAAGCCGTCAAGGATGTTAAATTAGGAAAACTCAATGTTCCTGCTAATACACAATTTTATTTGGCACTAAGTAATGTTCAACGTGACACTAACTTATGGGGAGAAGATGCCAATGAGTTCAATCCTTCAAGATTTAAGGAATCCCGAAAGCACTTAGCCTCATTCATTCCATTTGGTTTAGGCCCTAGAATTTGTGTTGCCCTGAATTTAGCCATGTTCGAGTTGAAGATTGCTCTATCTATGATTATCCGACAATTTACTTTGTCAGTGTCGCCAACATATGTTCATGCCCCTATGTTGTTCGTCACCCTGCAACCTCAATATGGTATACAGATACTCTTAACAAGGATCAAGACATAAAGATTAACAAGACAATGATCCACAATAAATTCTTGTATGCTTTTGTTGTTTAAACCCATGTGTATAAAGGATTTCCTCAATGTGTTGATTCTACTTTGTCACAAGATATTGCAATTCAACTTTTGATAATCAATATTGTATGTGAAATAGTCTGATCAATTAGAAGTTTGGCAAGCATTATAGTAAATTTAATTTTAGTTTTCATCATATTCAGAACATTACATCATTGTTTGAAGAAACTCTATTACTCTAATAAAGAAACAAATGGTTGCATCATTGATATTATTATGATATACACTACTTTGAAACAATTTTTAAAGTTTGATGACATTGATTTCTTAACAATGGCTAAAGGTTAAATTACTCACTTGAAATTTTATATTGGTACATTTACTTATTATAAAATTCGAATTCGAGATTATTTTCAATTAAGTAAAACTTGATCATCACCAAACGTCTCAACTCTTAGCTATATATAGAACGTGTGGTTTTTTGATTGATAGAAGAAGCTATCCTAATTAAACAACACTTTTTTCTAAGATTATATATTAAATAAAGAATTAATCTATTCATTAAATCCTTAAAAAATTTATTAAGTAGATAGAAAGTCAAAAGTACTTTTGCTATAATAAAGAAAAAAGTCAAGGACTTGATTGGAACATTATAAAGTTTAAGTGCTAATACATGAAGGAAAACACAGGGTAAATTTGTCAAAAGGAAAAAGATTGGGCCAAAAACATAAAATCCAAGATCTGAACTTTGCAATTTTGCATTGCGTTATTTAGCAAAATCTGCCTTTTAGTTCCAACCTATTTGGACGATTGAAACATGCCAAGCACACGAAGAGTCCTTAAATCCACTAATAACATACGGATTGCTGTTAAGACACGGAATGACAATTGTACCCTCATTCAAAGCGTCAAAATAACCGTCAGGTAGAGTAAATTCTAATCTTACTACGGTCAAACCCGTCAATAAGCAAAAACTAGTTGTCCGGGTTCATTTATTCAATTTTGCCACGTTTTGACCAAATCAAAATCTTACTCTCATCCAATCCAAAGTTAAAAAAGGGAACTTTAGCGGCCTTTTATTGTCACTTTCTTTTCTTCCCTTCTGTAACTATTTTTAGGGTTTCATTTGCATTTTGCTTAGCTCCTCCTCAGAACTTTCTGGACCTTCTTTTTCTGGAAACTTTTTTCACCCACCATTATTGCTAGAGGTACGGCGAAAATCTTGCATCTCAAGCCTTAAACTATTTTGTTTCTTCAAGACAACTAGGCGGAAGAACCAGATTCCGGCTGTTCTCGCTGAACCGATCGGTTGTTCCCTGTTTTTTTCCAAGAAATTTGGGAGCTAGGGTTTTCGTTTCACTCTCTTGGTTTTGATGGCTCTTTAAAGGTAAGGTTTTGTTCTTGCTTTACTTACCTTTCTCTTTTACGA
Organism: Corchorus olitorius; assembly: GCA_001974825.2. NCBI lineage: Eukaryota > Viridiplantae > Streptophyta > Magnoliopsida > Malvales > Malvaceae > Corchorus > Corchorus olitorius. Next base: position 29,397 of record AWUE01019232.1, read on the forward strand.
GTGTTGACCTTATATTCTGCAATTTTCGGTTTAGGGAAATTTATGATTTTTTTTAATTTTTTTGTTTTTTCTTTTAGATATTTATCATAACAATATGAGTTTTTGAATTAATTTTATCGCATCTATTCTGCTACTTTGTTTCTAATAAATTTCTATGATATGTATGAATATATCTGGTTGGATTATGATTCCATTTCTTGGCGGATTAAGATTCCAAATTGAATTTTTAGTTGAGATTTAAGCTTAGGCAAACTTTGCTATCTGTATTTTTTGTCGTTTTGTTTAATATTCTCGATGTTTTATGGTATTACTGCTTGAAGTTCTTCTCTTTTTTGTTTTGTCTATTATTTTCTTTGTTTATAGTATTTCTTTGGTTTGTTGACTTGTTATCTGCATACTTTTTTGCTGTTCTTTTCAGGTTTCTTAATTCCTGCTATATTTCAAAGGAAGAGCGGGAATTATCTATGGTTTTAGTAGTCTAAAGTTTAGATGTATTAAAAAAGTTATGAGATTTTCTTCTGCGTATAGTAGTGACTTTTGTGTTCTATGTAATAGACGGTTCGAAACAAAATTGCTTTGCTTAAAAAGATAAGATGCCATCTACTTATTTTTGGAGACTAAGGAGTGCAGTTCAGAATGGAATCAGGAGAACAGAATGCGGGCTGCAAGATTCGATAGAGGTTCTGATTGGGACAGGGAAGCTAGGGCTTGGTAACTGTAGGTTGTTCCATTCTTTAAGACTCTCAGGACTTGCGGAGTTGCAAGGACTTCTGCAAACAGGGAGCTTGTTGGCTGCAAGAACAGATTCTATCTTAGCCAACCGAAGAAGGAACATTTCTGTTGTTGGAGCATTTTCTCGATCAATTTCTGTTCCATCTGTTTCAGGCCCTGCGTTCCAGGTGTGTGGGTATCATATTGATTGCGCACTTGCTGAGTCAGGTGAAATACCATCATCAGTGAACAAATTTCAGAGTAAACCCATGGCTGCTTCTGGTTCTAGAGTTGTAATTGGTGGATATCTTGGGGATACATTAAAGTTAAAGCATGAGCACCTTTCACCGTCAACCAGGAACTCCAACATCTTTTATTGTAATAGAAGTTTGAATAGCTCCATAAATGCTAGAATGAGTTTGAAAAACAATGAGAAACCTAACAATTCTCCAATTTATGGATACTTTATGTATGCTGTTGGAAAACGATGGTGCAATTTTGATCCTCTTGGTTCTGGTTCAAGGGGTTTCCATAGTTCATTGTCGTCTTGTTTATCAGCTGGGACTGCCCCTGATGTTTCGTTTGATAATTCTGGACGTGAAGAACAGAATGCTAGCTCTTGTGTGTCATCAGAAGAGTAAGTTTTCTGTGCAGTTTTTAGTTAACTTTTTCTGAATCATTTAAAATACAATATGCAATTTATATTTATGCCATGCTTGACTGTAATGACAGGAAGATTTCAACTGGAAAAACTCTGAAGCTGCTTTCTGGATCATGCTATCTACCCCATCCTGACAAAGAAGATACTGGAGGAGAGGATGCTCATTTCATTTGTGCGGATGCACAAGCAATTGGTGTAGCAGATGGAGTTGGTGGGTGGGCAGATCTGGGAGTTGATGCAGGGCTGTATTCTAGGGAACTCATGTCTCATTCTGTAAATGCTATCCAAGAGGAGCCCAAGGGTTCCATTGACCCTGGAAGAGTCTTGGAGAAAGCTCACTCTATCACAAAAGCTAAAGGTTCCTCAACAGCTTGCATCATAGCTCTCACAGACCAGGTAAGCCATTTCTGTTCTGAGCTTGCCTATCGTGTTCGTTGGTCTGATTCCAGACTGAGAAAGTATTTGAACGCAAGCCCTCTCCCCTAAACCAAAACAAGCTTTATATGCTTACTATGGACTAAATGAGTTAATGTATCTACAATCAGGCTTTGTGCAAGAAGTTTTCCCAGCATACGAACTTCATAGGATTAGGGGTTAAAAATCTAAAGGATTAGGGGGTAAATATCTTTTATTGGTGGTTACATTCATTTCAGTGTCTTGTGTTAGCTTGGTAAACTTGAAATGATGGAGCTTATGTACTGCCCTACATTCCTATTTCACCAAAATTCCACAAATTTTGTAACCTTCTTCTTATTCCTTTAAAGGTTTACTAGTGCATTAAATTTTTTGGTTTTCACTGCAGGGTCTTCATGCTATAAACTTGGGGGATAGTGGCTTTATGGTGGTTCGAGATGGATGCACCATATTTAGATCCCCTGTCCAGCAGCATGATTTCAATTTTACATATCAACTTGAGAGTGGAAGTAATGGTGATTTACCCAGCTCTGGTCAGGTACATATGCATATTACTCTTAAGGTTATATTCCTGGAATAGGTCTCTGCTTGACGTTTGCAAATAAGGACATTTGATTGTTTAATCTTAAAAAGAAAAGTCTATGGTTTCAAGGGGTTTTGGCTTTAGATAATTATGGGATGTTAAGGCCACATGGTTGTTTCTGCTGCATGTTTCGTGCTGATATTAACTTTTAAATATCTAAAAGGGAAAGTAATTGGGGATGATACGCTTTTATATATCTTGATAAGTCAACCAAATTATATAATATATTAAGCTGTAAGCATCAGATGGTTACACTTTTTCATCCTATTAAATCTTTAGCATCTTTCCTCTCCCTTATCTGTCTTAACATGAATTTCACATCTTATTATATTATACTATGCAAGGCTTAGTGTGCTTGATTGATTGTGAAATGTCTGATATCTAAATTTTCTGCCGAAATCAGGTTTTTTCAGTTCCTGTTGCTCCGGGAGATGTTGTAATTGCTGGCACAGATGGACTGTTTGATAACTTGTACAATAATGAAATCACTGCAGTGGTGGTCCATGCAGTGAGAGCTGGTTTGGGGCCTCAAGTGACTGCTCAGAAGATAGCAGCATTGGCACGGCAACGAGCACAGGACAGAGACCGGCAGACACCTTTCTCAACCGCTGCCCAAGATGCCGGGTTCCGTTATTATGGTGGAAAGCTCGATGACATCACTGTTGTTGTGTCATATATTACTAGCTCTGAGGAAGTATGTCTCTCTCTCTCTCACTCTCGTTCTCTCTAGTACATCAGATCTTTATTCTTTTATCCCCTCATAGGTTAAGTAAAAAAAAACAAATTAGTAAATAGAAGGGAAATGAAGGTTCATTCATCTTTACGACTTCATGCTTAAAACAGGTGTCTTCCTTTTTGTCTTAAAAATGCCCTGTTTATTAAATTAATTAGTGGTACTACTAAATGAAGGTTCCAAAACACAGAGTACCATCTTAAATGGTTAAACCTCACTATACATAACCATCATCTTGATAAGTTTCCGTTGTACTGTGACATGATCATTTCATTACATCCTCTTTTTCCCTGTCTATAAGCTCCTAACCCAAGGGATAATGTCATAAATCAATGTTTTACTTAAAAGCCTGCTAATTTCTTTTAATTTTCATGCAGGAGAACAAGTCTTCATGAGAAGGTGGACACGCTGTAGGAGATGTCAGTAGCTAGTGAATCTGGTTTTATTGCGGCCTGGCCATCCAATTTTGTCATTAGGAAGCAAATCCTTAAGTTTGATCAATTGGGTTTGGAGGTTCCCTTGTTCTTTACTTAAGCACTTCGCAACGAACTCAACTCCTCTCTTTTGATGGATTTAGTTTTAGATTCTTTCTTTTTTTTGCCACATACCTTTTATATTTCCTCCTCCTGTCGAAGAGAGTTCGTGAGTGTGAGATGCTCGCCATGTTCAAACCACCAATTGGTATTGTAAATAAAATATTAGTATTGCATTATTATATGAAACGAAATTGTTCTTCACTTCTTATTGCCAGAAATTAAAATTAATCCAAAATTGAATTTTTCAACGTACCACTAGTGTTTGTGGGAGTCATTTTCTTTGTTATTTTATAGATTTTTTCATTTTTTGGCATACAGAGTGAAATAGTCCACTCCTCGATATTACCTTTTCGGAAGGGGAATCTTCGCTCTAATTTAAAGTCATATTTATTGCTTAATTAAATAAATTGCCTAACATTTAGTAATTAATTAAAGAAATTCAAAGGATAATCATAATATACCTAACCTTGCAATTAATGGTTTTAAATTTTAATTATCATTAATTTAACCACTTTTGAAGAAAAATGCAAAATTAGGAAAAATACAAACAAGATCAACAAATAAACAAAGGGTGCTAACTTACAATTTTGGATCCAGATGTCTGTAGAAAAGTCAATGATAGTTTTGGAGCCGTTGGATCATATCTTTCGACAAAACGAGTTGAAAGTCTACTAAAATGAAGGGTCTGATTCGATCTTTCGTCGTAGTCAATAATCAATAGAATGATACTCCACGAAGCACCGAACCCAACCTCCTCAAAGTACTCTGCTAAAAACCAAAAAAGACAACTTCTCACAGCGACGACTGAAACATTTCTTGCTTCAGTATCTGTCTAAATTTTAGTTCCCACATTAGACTTATTGAGCTATAATAAGACCAAATACCAAACACAGAGAAAGCTTAGAAATTTTCCAAGTAAACGAAGCGGTTGATGCAATAGGGATAAAAGGAAAAAGAAGCTTTTTCACTTTCCTCATCTCTCTCTGTCTCAGCGACTGAGTTAGAAAAGAGGGATGGCAATTCGTAGGGAGAAAGGGCAGTCACTTCGTGGATCTCGAATTGCTATAGCCATTGTGATCGGAGTTCTTCTTGGCTGCGTCATAGCTTTCTTTTTCCCTCACGGCCTCATCAACCCAACTCCTCCTTCTCAGAATCGTCGAATTGGCAAATCCAATTTCCAGGTTCACCCCAAGCTTCCATCTTTTATTTCATCTTAAATTTCATTGCTTGACTTTTTTTTGGTTTTAGTATTTGTAAATTGTTAATATGTTCCTGAAAATGGGTTTGTCTCTGGATTGGATTGAGTTGACTTGGTAACATTATTCGTGCTCTTAACGGTTTTAACTCTTTCTACCGTAAACAATGGGTTAATCGTTTTTAAGAGTTGGGTGTTCAAGCCTCAAGGAGAACAAATTAACTTTGTTTATAGCAGCGAAATTTTCTACCACTAGTCTAAGCTTTACTTATCGGATGCAAAGGGAAGGAATTTGAAGCAGTTTCGCAATAAAAACTTATACTGCTACTATTTTATTCTCCTTTTGTAGAACCCCAAAGAAGCATTAGTACTTATTAGATCTTAAGTCAAGCAGCATTGAAATTGAGTTTATTTGCTACACATGGCCGATAGTAGTAATTAGAATGTTGAGATCCTAGTTGTTTTCTTTGATGATGTCTTCTTACCCATGTTGTTCATTTATTTGCTATAGCTGGCTTCAGCTGCCTCTAGAAATGGTCCCCTTTAGGTTTATTCCTTCTGTCTTTTGTTTGATGTTTTGCCTCTGATCAGCTCAGTTTTGGTCTCCCTTTGGATGTTTTATTGGCACTGGAATTTAATGCTGTGATTTGCATTTAGTAATGATGTGTAGATGACAATGACTTTCTTACTATTGTGGGATACCCAAATGTTGCAAAGTTAGTTAGCATCTTGTTATTTCTGTAATATTGGTTGTTTGATGCGTATACTTTTGGTTTTCTGTTTTCCTGCTATTTTTTAGATTGGTTCTTCATCATGTGAATCCTCTGAGCGGATTAAAATGCTAAAGGCTGAGATTGTATCAATATCAGAAAAGAATTCTGAATTAAAGAAGCAGGTTAGGGATTTGACAGAAAAGCTACAACTGGCTGAACAAGGACAAGATCATGCACAGAAGCAGGTTTTGGTGTTGGGTGAGCAGCACAAAGCCGGACCTTTTGGTACTGTCAAGGCTTTGCGAACTAGCCCTACTGTTCTTCCTGATGAATCTGTGAACCCAAGATTGGCTAAGCTCTTGGAGAAAGTTGCTGTTCAGAAAGAGCTTATAGTTGCTGTTGCCAATTCAAATGTGAAAGAAATGTTGGAGGTTTGGTTTACTAGCATTAAGAGAGTTGGTATACCAAATTACTTAGTTGTAGCTTTAGATGACCAGATTGTAGAATTTTGCAATTCAAATGATGTTCCGGTGTACAAGAGGGATCCAGATGAGGGTATCGATGCTGTTGGAAGAATGGGAGGCAATCATGCTGTCTCAGGATTGAAGTTCCGCATTTTAAGGGAGTTTTTGCAACTGGGTTACAGCGTTCTTCTCTCCGATGTTGATATAGTATACTTACAGAACCCGTTCAACCATCTTTATCGGGATTCTGATGTCGAGTCCATGACTGATGGTCACAATAACATGACTGCTTACGGATACAATGATGTCTTTGATGAACCTGCCATGGGTTGGGCTCGTTATGCTCATACGATGAGAATCTGGGTTTACAACTCTGGTTTCTTTTATTTAAGGCCTACAATCCCTTCAATTGAGCTTTTGGACCGTGTGGCTCATCGGATGGCTACACAACAGAACGTATGGGACCAAGCAGTTTTTAATGAGGAACTCTTTTACCCTTCACATCCTGGATATGATGGACTTCATGCTGCCAAGAGAACTATGGATTTCTACAAGTTTATGAACAGCAAGGTTCTCTTTAAAACAGTAAGAAAAGATGCTAAACTGAAGAACTTAAAGCCGGTGATTGTTCATGTCAATTACCACCCAGATAAACTAAGAAGAATGAAAGCAGTTATAGAATTCTATGTTAATGGGAAGCAAGACGCATTGGACCCTTTCCCAGATGGTTCTGATTGGTAGGAGTAGCAGTGTTGTTTTGAGTTGTTGAACCCTGGCTGGGTTCACTAGCTGCAAAGTCACTTTATATGGGTAGGTTTTGGTGATATGATCTTCTGATGAAAGAGTCGAATGTGTTTCTTTATTCTCCTCCTTTCCCTTCAATTTTTGCTTTGTGTTTCTGCTGTAACTTTTTTCATCAAATCTTACAAGCACTTGAATGAATACGACTTGTTCTGTATTATGCATACTGACAAAATCTCGTCAATGTTTTTGTTTTTTTATGACAAAGTTTTCCTACACCATCTTCATCCTCATCTAGCCTAGGTTGGCTTTTCATTGTCCGAATTTACTAAGAAATTGCATAGATAGGTCCGGCCAAGGATAATAAGGATGTAAATAAATAGTTGAACAGAAGGAGACAGAACGAACAGTTTGAATAGTTTGAGCACCATATCATTGAAATTTACTATCTATTCGACTGCAATCTATAGGCTATATATTACGGACAGCGATTATGCACCCAATTACGGCAAAGTGGTTTAAGGGTTGTTTTCCTAAGACAAATATCATGAATTGCCATTTCAGTGTTTGTTTTCCACCAAATTTCATTAGTGACAGAAGCTCTTACATTTTCATTTTTCATAGTGACAAACTGACAATAGACTTTTCTCTCTTATAAAAAACCGTGGTGGGAGAGGGAACTGGGAAGACACATGGACTACATGTTTCTGGGGTCTTTTTGTAAGACGTTGTTATCATAATTATAAATTTCCGAATCGACCACTCATAACCTAATTAATCCCTGTTTAGTCTTAATAAATATGTAGTTGCAGCTTGCCTCACCAATTTAATCTGAATTTTGGAGACATTTTGCATTCAAAGGTAGGCCATGAAATGATGCAGAACAAACCCCATAATTAGTGACAAAATTAAATCTTCCTTTTTCTTTTTTCTTTTTTCTATCCATTTTGGTGGATTTGACATCTCTGTTTTAACATCCAGGCATCAATTAGCCAACAAAGCATGTTGGGAAATACCATTTTGAGTTAGATTTTTGTAACATTATTTTCCTCTTCCTTGAAGAGAATAAAGGAAGAAAATTAAAGCAGATTCGGAGGACAAGACAGGAACAGGAAGATCATGATAATAGTTAACAGGCTGTCGATCTGACTTGGAAAATTGTGGAAAACGAACTCAGAATCAGCCTTGATTCACAAAAAAATTCTGAATAACGGTCACCAAGAGAATTTCTTGAGAATAAAATTGTTAGCTGAATGACAAAAACAGAGACCCACTCTTTTGTTCTGTTTTTGGCTTTTTCTACTCTTATCCATAGACAAATAGACAAATCAATTACTTAAAGCTTTTTTGTGGCTTCAAATCTTTGTTCTAAACCCTCCCAAAACCAAACAATATTAACCCCACCATGTCTTCTTCTTCCTCTTCTCATTCTTCGTAGTTTCCCAATCAACACTTTTTTTTCAACCCTTTTCTCATCTTAATTCCTCTGTTTTTCATCAACAGAAAAAAAAAACATGTTCATCTCTCTATTCAATTTGATTCAATTTAAAACATTATATACCCTGTTTGCAGTTTAAAAAGACTCCCCATCTTTCCCGCCAAATTTCCTTTTCTGGGTTTTCCCATATCGAAGATGCAGAGATTTTCACAAAGAGAAAGCGTTCTTTTAGGCTACAGTCCTCAAAAGACATTCATGGAGTCAAGTTCGTCCCCAGATAAAAACTCAGACATAGATTTCAACGATGTCTTCGGCGGTCCACCGAGGAGGTCATCGGTTCAAGAATCAAGAAACAGTTTTGGTGACGACGTGGATTCATACGGCTTTCGAAGAAGTGATGAAATGGTTGCTTCATCCCGGAATCCATGGTCTGGTTTAAGGGAAAAGCCGGTATTTGGTGAAGAAGCTGTGAATAACAGAAGAAGATACTCAAGAAATGAGTTCTTTGATGATATTTTTAAAGGGAATGAATCTTTGGGTTCTTCTCCAAGAAAATACGAGATGAAAGACCCTTTTTCACCAGGTTCTCAGTTATTAAGTCCGTCTAAGCCATTGCCACCAAAGGCTGAACCTTTTGGAACTTCATTGCCTGCTAAATTCAGGTTCTGGTTTTACTCTTTGGCCTTCACTTTATTACCAGACAATACAAAAGACAAAAGCTTAGAAATTCTTACTCTTTCCTCACATGCTATTCATATCATATTATTATACCCGTTAGAAATCAGAGATAGTAATAAATTTTACTCAAAAAATCTGTTTGTCTGTTCTTGCAGATATTTTTTTACCTTGTTTCTTAGTTATGATCAATCTTCAAGTTTCTGATGCGGTAGCAATAAGCAGCATCCTTCATGGTTTCTGTTGCAGCTGTACATTCTGACACGTGTTATTATTATACTATGTTAAAGAAAACAGTAAACTTAGCATGTAACTGGGTTTTTTACTTTGAAGTGATAAACTCCCAAATTATCTTATATTATCTCATGTTTTTCTCTTTCAAGTTTCAATATTCCCATTCATGGCCCTTTATAATTTTTTATTGTATGGGTTCAATTTATCTGATTCCAGTTTCATTTGAGTTTGATGAGTGAATCTGTTTCCATGTTTATGCCAATGCCTTACTTTTGCTGCCTCTAAATTCCCAGTCTTCCTGCAAAAATGAACAAAGGAATGGACCTTCCTACATTTGGCTCCCCTACTCGTGGCATTGCACATAAAAGCAAGGATGCCGGCTCGTCGAATGGTTTGAATCATTATGCATTTTCTCCTCTGTCGAAAGTCTCATCATCTCGCTTGAGTGCTTTATCTAAGGAGTCATCAATTAGTAGTGAGGAGTCAGCAAATTTGGACAAGGGTAATGAAACAGAAACGAATGGCAATCCTAAAGAAGATTCGAAAAGTCCAGAAATTTCGAAAAATGGCAGCAATTTTCACTTCTCAATATACAAATGGGCAGATAAAGGAGGTGTTCCATTAGCCATTCCTATAAGGGGAAGCGATAGAGTCAAAGAAAAGGATAAATTGCAAAGGTGTTCAAGTGCTAATGGATGGATAGCATGTGAAAATATAGCAATGGAACCAAAAGATTTGCATGGTAGTTTCCGGTCTACTGATAGAATGTCAAGGAATGGGAGTAGATCTTTTAGAGTAGAACATGACAAAAAAGAAAATGGCCATGTTATTGATTCAAGAAATGAAGATGGAGAATCAGATAGAGTTATTGAGGAAATCAGGAATATTCCCATGTCTGAGTCAGAAACTGTAAGCAGCCTTAAAAGTTCTGATAAGAATGTTTCTGCTGATTTGCACAATCCGGGAGGACAAGAGAAAACTTATCATTCCCTTCCTCCGACTCCGATAGATTTGCGTGATAAACGAGAGAAAGAAGCTTCCACTGTTAGTAAGAAAACTAACAAGCCTCAGTCGAAACCTCAGAAATTGAGTTCTGAAGAACAAGGTAATTAGACATGTTTCCACATGTTATATATGTGTAATGTGTTACCAATGTTGTTATGTTTCTCATACTGTTTTCTTCTATATATTATGCAGCTGGAAATGATAAGAAAACTAGGAATTCTGGAACAAAAGGAAATGCCAAGAAGTTGTCTGAATATCTTGATGATAATAACACCAAGAAACAAGATGTGAAGAAAAAGGCTGCTCCCAAGGATGTGGAAGCCGGTAAAACAAGTGCAAAAAGTTCCCCCAGGAACTCATGGGATAATGGGAAAAATAAAGTTAGAGGAAAGGTCAAAGAATTCATTAAGATTTTCAACCAGGATGCTTCATCAAAACCTAAAACAGAAGATGTCCCAGAGGGTCATAGCTCTACTAGACAGAAGGAAAAAGATACTGTCAAGGCAGAGGATAAACCAAGTGCTAGCATTAATGAAAGGAATGAGAGCAGTAGCGAAATTAGGAATGAAAAGACTCACATGAGTAACATTCAAAAGAAGAAATCATCTCTGGATATTCCTGTTGTCAATCAAAACGGTGCATCTGAAAAGAAGAATAGTTCAGTAAAAGATACTGGTTAGTTCATCTGTTCTTCTGCTACTAGTACTAGGCAATACAAGTTTCACATGCATATAAAATACTTCAGATTTGTTAGGTTGGAGATGTCTCATTTGCATGAACAATTTAATATTGTGGAATGGCCGAAGTGCATTCTGGATTTAGCATTTTTTTTTTAAATTATGCCAATCTGCATAATCTACTTCTGGTACTTTCTAAGCAAATACAAAGGGGTAAGGTTCATTACTTAACATGAACTGCTACAGAAATTTTCCACTGTTTAATTGATATCTTCTCTCTGCTTTGTCTTGAACAAATCCCATTTTCTAAAATAGTACAGAATGAAAATTTCAAATGTTCATTACTAATTGTACAGTTGTTCTGTTCACATCAGTTTCTAATGGCTCCAAGACTGTTGTTGAAGATCCAGCAGAGTCATTTGACAACTTTTTGGTATGTTACTTATCCATTTCGAAAAATGAAGTCAAGCACTTTCTTTCCATCTATTGGTACAATATTTCCTCTGTAATATTAACTATTTCATATGCAAAGTTAATTACTTTACCCTAATAGTGATTTCATATATACTTTCAAGGATGTGTTAAGAATCAGAAGTGTCAAACTGACAATTTGTTATCTATATAACATTAAAGCAAGTTAACTATTTTTTAGCCAAAAAAAAAACCATGTTATGCTTATTGTAGTAGGCAGGTAATTTTGATTTTACCCCTATTGAGCTGATATACTTTGGCTTATTATGAACAGGTAGAAGACCTAACTCCAGAAGAGAAAATTGTGACTGAATTTGGCATTGATCCTGAAGAACTGAAGGTAATATATACTGATAGAGTGATATGATAACCATATACACAGCACATTAACAGAATCACCCACATTGCTTCACAGTTTTAAGCGAGATACTTCATTTGATATGCAGGCCATTGATACTAAAATACGGCAATGGTCAAATGGAAAGCAAGGAAATATTCGTTCACTCTTGTCAACGTTGCAATATGTAAGTAGTATATAATCCCAACGTTAATCACCATGTTAAGACTAAAGATAATCTTCTAATAGAATTTAGGACTTCTAATTGCCTCTTGCTGACAATGAGGCAAGCAAATGCAAAGAACTTTCTTTTGTCTCCAAAAGACTTAACATTGGTTTTTGTATAAACAGGTTCTTTGGCCTAATAGTGGTTGGAAGCCAGTGCCACTTGTTGACATAATTGAAGGACCTTCAGTGAAAAGATCATACCAAAAAGCTCTACTCTGTCTACATCCAGATAAGCTACAGCAAAAGGGTGCCGCCTCCGATCAAAAATATATTGCAGAAAAAGTCTTTGATATTCTGCAGGTATTACTACTTATTTTCTTCCAATAGTGTGACTTTGATCTGATAAAGAAAATTTTTCTATAGGTTCTTACTGAATTGTCATTCATGTTTCTATAGTTCTAACTAGCTCCTTTGTGACCACATATATAGAAGTAAAAGTAACCTTAAAATTTGTCTATCTTTGATGATGCTGGCCTACCAAATCTGTTTTCATGTCAATTATTGTATTTCAAAGTTTCAAAACAATTGGAAGAACACTCCCAGACATATCCCTTATGGACTTTCACAGGCTGAAATTTCATGCACATGGGATGACCGGTTGTTTGCCCACAATCTGTTTAACCGGCCATCATTTCTTATTATTAGGACAAAAAGCACTCAAATCTCTGTCAACTTTAGGATCTTCCTAATTTCTTGGTCAGCCTAAATTTTCACCTCAAGGCTCAAACCATCCTTGATCCTTACCAGCAACTCATCAAAACATGACATGTCCAATACTTATTTCCATGTTCTTGTGTTTTTCAACATCTATTATATATGGTTTTCAGCCCACTCTGCTAGTGGCAAAGACAGATTCAATGTCTGATTACCCTCTTGCATTTTCAGGATGCATGGACTCATTTCAACTCACTGGGTTCGGTATGATTTACTGTTCATGCTCGATTTGCCACGTGTCATCAAATCCGCTAAGGATTTAAATTTGGTGCTCTGCAGTAAACAGAATATGCACATGATTAATCCATCATGTTTTTTTTCAGAAAGTCAGTTTGATTGTTTATAGGTTTGTGTAAGTATGTAACAATTTCAAAAACCTTTTTATCCCATACTCAGTATGTGGAATACCTTGAAGATCAAGTTAGAAAAAGTGTCAAAAGTCCCAAGTTTTCCACAATGTTGTTCAATGTTGCACTCAAAGAATAAAGCAAAAGGAAGGATATAATCAGTTACCCTTTGATTGATTTTGCATATATATAATATAAATTTGATATTAATGGCCTCATGGGGGGAAGATGAAGAAAAAATGTGCTTTTTGGAGTCCCCATCTTGAATCTTTTTACCTACTTGTCTCTTTTGGTTGGAATTTCTTCTTTGAATTCAAATTGTATGTAATCATTTGAGCCATATGCCAGAACAAGGGCCTAAGGCTTAATGCATTTTCACCTCCTTTTGGAACTATTTGTTTGCAGTTTAGCACAGGAAAAAAGTGAAGGAAAAAACTTGTTGGTGTTTGTTGTTTGAACATTGTCGCCTAAAAAGAATATAAAGGGGAAGAGTACGGGTCGGTCAATTCTCTTCATGTTCAATTCAATTTTACCTGTCATTCTTCTGGCTTGTATAGCTATGAAAAGTGCAGTATTTTTTACAAATGATGAAAAAGTTGTACAGCAATCAAGGGCCCAAGGCCAGGGGTCTGCTTTTATCAGGACTATCTGCTAATGTTTGTATCTATTGAATTTTGAAATCTGCAATCTGGTCTTCCTGTTTAATTTCCTCCGATTTTGAACTGAAATGTTCTTTTCATTTCTGATTTCTGATGCAAGAAAATACTAAAGTTTCTTACTAGTAAAATGAGAAAATGATAACAACATATCGAACATAAATTAGCATATGATCTTCTATCTTATCTCAAGTCTTTGTCATTACAAGAAATCACCTTGTTTCGAGTCCACGTAACATAAATTTCTCTCTTTTTTGTAATGTAATTAGTTAGAATTAGTGGTATTAATTATACTTACTGCATAGTACCATTAGTCTACTATATGAGGAAATTGATTGGTAAATTGTGAGCTTGTGATGAGATGATGAAAGAGAGGGTGAGGGTCCACCAGATAGGGGGTGAGTATTGGCTGCATGTGATCAGAGCCTGCAAGAAAGCGTGGGAAGAGGTCAGATATCTCTACGCTTCGCAACTTTCATGCGTTTGACTATGACACTCTTGTCGTTTTACTACTACACTTTGTGAAAGCAAAAAAAAAAAAAGTTTGTCTTCTCCGCACTTCGAAATGACTCTCTACCATATTTTTTTTGTACTTTATTATCCCATGCTCATGCTCTTCTTCTCGTAAAAAAGATTAAAATCACAGTCATTATCATTCCAATCGAGATTTTCTTCCTCTCTTTAACATCTTTAGACAGAAAAAAAAAAAACAAAAAAACCTTAAACCTATCATTAGAATGGATTTTTCTTGGACAAATAAATAACCCCAAAATCTACTGTGCTAAAGTATTAGTACTATGTTGTTTGACTAACATAGTACAATTCCATTTTTTTGGTCAAATACGATTACTTAAATGTTGCAGAGGTACTAATAAGAAGAAGACTAAGTATAGTAATAGAGCCATAATAATAGAAGGAAAGAAGATGAAGGCACATGATATTCATGAATGTCTTTTAAAGCGGTAGACACACAAAGGAAAGTAGGAAACTACTAGGAGCACTTTTTAACTTCTCTTTAAAAGCCCAATAGCTGGCAATCTTTCTTTCTTTCTTTCTTTCTACTACTATTTAGCCTACTATATATTTATATATCCATAACCAGTTTATATTATTTATAATAATAATGGTGGAGTCTCCGGTGCTCCCGTTGTGATGCACCAACTTCTCAATATGATGTACCCATTGAATTCTGACCATTGGATGCAACATCTATTTTCCCGACCATCAGATACTAAAAGTTTTAAACTGTTAAACCGGTTTTAAAAACCTTTTAGAATGAATTCATATGTGGTAGTATTCGTGATCACGAGGACTATCACATATGAATTCATTCTAAAAGGTTTCTAAAACCAGTTTAGCAGGTTAAATCTTTTAGTATTCGACGGTTAGGAAAATAGATATTGCATCCAATGGTCAGAATTGAATGGGAGCATCACATCGAAAAATGAGAGCATCACAACAGGAGCACAAAAATCTAAAAAAAATGCAACATTTATTCACAATTCGATTTGATTTACCTACTTTTAGAAGTTGTTAATTAATCATAACAATATTCTCTACACGACTTCAACAACATGTATCATGATAATTATAGGCATAATAATTAAAGATTGATTGATCTGTTAATAATAGTACTATTAGTAGTAATAATAATAATAATCTAACCCATAAATCTTAAATTTTCTTTTTAGAATATTGTTTGAAGAATGAATGATTTCAAACTAGATTGTTTTTGAATCTGTCCTTGCTTCTATTATGAGCTGTTGCTATAGATAAGTATATTACTCAATTCTCTTTGTTTTTTTCCTTTTCTGTGGCTTTGACTGTATTAAAATAAAATGGACCATTATTTAATTCCATTATGGAAAATGGCAAGAAATAAAATAAGCCATTATCTTAAAATTATAAAAATCGAAATTATTATTGTGGTTATTACGCGTTTATTTTTTTTAATTACAAAGAAAATGGTTGGAAAAGAAAGTCAACTCAAAAAAAAAAAGAAATGAAACAGCTAATAAATCTGAAGCTGCTGAAAGATCTAACGTTAATGGGATTGGCCATTGGCGGGAGGGGAGGGGAGGGGAGGGGGGGACAAGTTTGCTGGAAAACTCCGGCAGCCCGCAGGCGCAGGTGGCACGCACGTGTGTCAGCATCCTATGAGAAAGACATGTGTGAAAGTTATAACTCAATTAATACTTGCACGAGCCTTGCTTCCTAACTTTGCTGTCTTTCATTATTTCTTTCAACTCTTGTCTTTTTGAGGTATTCTGCCAATATACTACTACAATTTTCCCAACCAAACACAACACTACTTTTTTAATTAAGATATAGATACAGATTTGTATTTATAAACACATTCATTCAAGTTAAGTCCCACCACTAAGTACAATTAATAGAATTTAGAATAAAATGATTAATTAAGGTTTAAGATAATCTTCTTTTTTCCTCCTTCCTTTTTAATGTCAAATAGCAAATTAGGATAAACATAATAAATAGCACGATTTTGGTCCCATACCCCTTCCATCCCACAATACATTTTTTTTTAAAGTCATTACTCATTATGCTATTTCATTTTACAAACATTTTAATATGTTATGATCATATTAAACTCTGATTATTCTGAAATTATTCACATTAAAAATACTCATCCAATATTTAAAAGTCATTAAATATTGAGTCAATTGCTTTTTCCTTTTAAATATTTAAATGTTTGATGGCTTAACTTCTTATTAATAAGTTCACAATGTTACAATTTTTTTTAATATAACAAGAGTATATATTTTAATTTTAGTATTGATAGAAAACGAAAAAGTGTAAGATAAAATATTCTCCACGAGACAGAGACAAAAAGTGGAAATAATAGTACTGCATATATTTTATTTGAAGGAGTGGACTACTTGGAAAAAAGAAAGAAATAAAAACCATGTTCTTTTCCTTGGTAGGAGAATCAGGAATTATTATTATTATTTTCTTAAAAAAAAAAAAGAAGTGAAAAAAACAGTAATATATCCGAAAGAAAGCTTGGCAGTGATTGAGCAACGGAGTGAAAAATAAAAAAGAAAATAAGAGAAGATTGAGAGAGAGAAAAAAAGAAGAAAAAAAAAAGGAAGGAATATGGCTATTTTGCCTATTCTTCTTCTTCTTCTTCTTTAATCCTTTTAAAAGCTTCCAGCTTTATCTTCTATCTTCCTCTGCTTCTTATTTTGTTTTTCCTCCGTTCAGCAGCACCACCGTCAAAACGGCAGCGTTTCAAATGTCTGCCTGCTTCAATTTTCTCTAATGGCGGTTGCTTTTCGTTGGACTCTAATTCGCCTTCTTCTCTGAATCTGTATGCTCTCTCTCTCTCTTTTGTTTTCTTAAAAAAAAGTGTATTTTTTTTCAAGGATCATTGGCTAAAATTATAAGGATTTAAATCCATCTGATCTGTAACATTATTGTCGTTCTGTTTGATTTGTGTTCCTTTAGTTTCTTTCCTTTTTTTTTTCTTCATCTTCTGGTTATGGTAAGGTTCAAGTAGATCTGAAGTGATTCTCTTCTTCTTATGAAATTTATTCTATTCCCCACTTTTTGGATTTTCATGGAGTACCAAATAAGATTGCTCCTTTTTCTTTCTAAATATAATATTAATGTTCTTTGAGTAATGTTTATTTGGGGAATTCTAGCTCATTAGGAGAAGAATTTGTAAAATGCATGACTTTGATTAAACTTGCTGCTTAAAGTTACTATTTTTGTTCATATTATAATTTACCTTAATCTCGTTTCATTGTTAGTTTGGATCATGCTGTATTGAGTTTTTCTTAATTTTTCCTTTTTCATTTTCTGTCCTTTTTTAGCTTTTCAATAATTTTCTCTTCCAGGAAAGTCATGTTCTTTATATATTTCATCTAACATGAAGGGTCGATTAGCTAGCTTTGGAGTTGTGCATGCTACATTTTTCTTACTATATAACTTAAAAAAAAAAAAAGGATTGGTCGGTTTCCCCAAGTTATTGGATTGAAATTTGGAATTAAGGATTTAAAAAAAAAAATTTAGATGACCCTTATCTTTGTCTCTCTCAGTTGTTAATCTTCATTATCTTTTAATTTTATATGATTTTTTTAAAGTATTTTAGTATTGTGATGATAATGATGGTTACCTACGTGTGTAGAAGTCTTTAAATTCAATAATTCTTATTCTTTGTCATACAATAAACCTGTTTGCTTCTCCATGAATTTGACTTGTTCCAAACCATTCCTTCTGAGTCCAGCAAAATTTATACTCCTTAACCTTTAGAAGATAACCCTTAACCTTCAATTTTCATCAACTCTTTGGAAGTGCTTCTGTTGCTTGATACTTGTGATTGAATTTGGTCCTTAAAACTCTAGGAAACTCAATCATGCATTAGATGGAACAAAGGGATTTGTGAAAAACATTGCCATGACACTGAATATGCTGCTTTCTATAAGCAAAGAGTTGGAAACCTCCATTGGATATATCTTCTAAAGTGAGTTTTCTTAGGTAAAATTACCTATAAGGATGTTATGTGCTATTAGACTACCTGCAGCTGTCTTTGATTTATGAGAAATACAATGAATGAGTTCTTCACCAAAAGGCAAAGAGATATAATGTGCTATTTGCCAATCTTTGAGTATTTGAGAGTACTCAATTCTACTACCGTGTAAAGATTGCAATTTTGATAATCTCTTCTTATGTTTTTGAGAAAGTTTTGGTCCCTGATTACTGCCCCTCTACTGCTTCTTTTTGGTCATTTTTTTACTCTCTCGGTTTTGCCTCTGTACTGCTTCTTTTTGGTCATTTCTTTACTCTCTCGGTTTTGCCTCTGTACTGCTTCTTTTTGGTCATTTCTTTACTCTCTCGGTTTTGCCTCTGTTATCATTATGAAACAGTTACTTTATGCTAATGGCTAATGCTTGCTAAAATTTCCCCAGGTTGTTTCTAGGCATTAACTGATATTTTGGTCTGAAGAAATATGGAGCGTGAATCAAAGAAGAGGTGGAAACTTGTGGTTCCACGTGTCTTGAAAAACAAATCAGCTTCTCGTTGTTTTTTCCCAAAGGTGAAGCCGGCTAGTTTTGATCCAGGCTGTGCACCAGTATATCTCAATGTTTATGACCTAACACCCATGAATGGCTATGTCTACTGGGCAGGCATTGGTATCTTTCATTCTGGTGTGGAAGGTAGGCTTGATTAGATTGACTAGATTCTATATTTTTTTTAGAAAAAAAAAAAAAGCATCCGGAAAGCTTTTAATTATCATGTGTCCTTACTCCTTACTAAGCTACTTTGTGTCTTATGTGAACTAATAAATGGATAAAAGAATGCATAATGGCCTGTCTGTTGGTTTCTCATGATAGCATCTTAAGGCAGCATTTTTTGACCAATGAATAGAGAGAGAATAACCTTTTGGTGAATTCAAAATATCTTGCAATGCATTTGAATTGAAGATACAAAAGATGAACTTGACAGTTCTTTCCTCATTATATTGCTTTATTGTTTTTTAGTCTATTATTATAACCCAACCCACATTGTACAGTTCATGGCGTGGAGTATGCATTTGGAGCTCATGACTACCCAACCAGTGGTGTTTTTGAGGTTGAACCACGACAGTGCCCAGGCTTCAAGTTTAGGAAATCAATATTCATTGGGACTACATCCCTGGACCCTCTCCAAGTAAGGGAATTCATGGAGCGCAATTCGGCAAGGTACAATGGAGATACATATCACTTAATTGTCAAGAACTGCAACCATTTCTGCAAGGATATTTGTTACAAGCTGACTGGGAAACACATTCCTAAATGGGTAAACCGACTGGCTAGAATAGGTACTCTTGCAACATCCCATCACTCACAAGAAATGATATTTGTTTTCTTACTTGCATGAAAGTGAATTGATTATCAAGCATTTTCAGGATGTTTGTTACATGCTTCTTTACATGATGGGTGTTTGTTATTTCTCTGGAACGTCTGCAATGATTACAGTAACTTACCTCTTGTTTATATGTTAGGTTCGATGTGTAACTGCATTCTTCCTGAAGCCCTTAAGACTTCTGTTGTGCGGCATGATCCAAATTATCAACCATATGATAGTGATAGGAGGAGGCTGAGATGCACCTTCAGTTGCCTGTCTTCAGTGTCAATGCGGCAGAAGTCTTCCTTGCTCCTACAATCACCCTTACGAGGCTGCCTACCACCATGGGAATCAAAAAAATCAAACGACTGATATTGAAAGAAAGGTGAGACAGCCAGTTAGAGGGTTTCTTTGGCATTTGATGAATGTTCAGCAGCCAACCTCCATAAGCTTAATGATTGAAGATTTGTTTTGGTGTTCGTCTTCTAGTTTGTGGAGTATGTTAGTCATCTCTTTAACACTAAATGTTTGGTTAAAATCTATTTAAGATGCTGATCCATTCCTGTCGAAAAAAAGGCCCTTTTAGTAATGAAAGTTTCTGATGATGACTGAGTCATCTACAATCGGAGACAGTTAGTATGTCATTGCTCTCGAAGATGGTTTGTAATGGAAGTTTCTGACGACGACAATGTAATTGCTTAATTTTGTCAAAATGCAACGGTGGAATGTGGATAAATGGCTTGGAATCAGCACACAAAAATTGGTTTAGACGCATCTTTGTCAAAGCCCATGAATGTAAACCCCAACAAACAAAAATTTTAGTAATGAACTTTCAAGTCATTGTAATTGCATCAATGAATGGATTGTTAAACATGTCAGATTTAGAGGCTGTCGTACAATGTCCAATGATTGAACAGCCTAATGTACAAGGTTAAGACATCGTCATCGTCACAATTATCATGCCCCTTCTCTTATCTAAGATAATGAAGAGTTTCACGCAACTCAAACTCATCACAAGAATTCATCGTTTACCATGCCCTGGGCAAAGCAATGACAACACGAAAAGAAAAATCACCTCGCCCCTCATCCATCACTTATGAATTATTATGTCTCCAGCATGGTAATAGCATTTACATAGAAAAATACTACGCTCCCTCCCCCGAACAGAACTCAACTTCCTGGATCTTTAGTGACTGAAAATGAATAGACATTAAAGGCCAGCTTTTAAGAATGCCAGTTCAGCTCCAGGCAATATATAGTATTTCCAAATGATGACAAGAAAATCTCTTGTTCTGCTTAGATTTTTCTTTTTTGCTTTAAATATATATATGATTTTAATCTTTCTCACAATCAATAGAATCATACAATGACTATACAGATGACGAATCCAAATTAGCTTTGAGAAAACAAACCTGCAGGAACACGAAAAAGACACTTCAGTTTTACATATGCATAGTTCTATGTAGAAGTTTTTATAGAAAACTAAGGAGTCAACTTAATGTTACTGTGTATATGAAGACAACAAAGTCCAGGAGTCTCTTATAGCAGATAGTCTGACTAAATCAGTTCCGTAAGCACATTTTAAACGGTATCCATTGGCCACAGTTCCCATAATTAAAGAGTTTACAATAAAACAGCATATGGCGTCTTTTTCATTAAAATGGGGAAAGAGAAACTGCCCCAGGTTTGTCTGTGCATTCATGGAAAATACCGGTGCTAACTAAGAAACTCAACTGAGACTACATATCATTTGGGAGCAAGGCCAAGAAATTATCAATCGTCTTTCTGATGCAAAACAGTAGGCAGGCTATTATTACCATTGAGAGCAGCATGGTATATTCGCTTCTCAGCCAGTCCAATATCTGACAGTATCAAATTACCCTGCACATTAACAAACAGAAAGTAAACTCATGTTAACATCACAACATGAAAGCAGACAGAACAAAATAAATGGTGTTTTAGCCAGTGCTTAGAATCCTAGGATAATCAAAATATGGCATCTGATCTGATAACTGTCAATGGCGTTACAATTGTCTTTAAATGGTTAAGATTGCACATTTTCATGAAAAGCCTTGGTTTAGCTTTTGTTGCAACCATGGAGAGTCATGATAAGTGATATATATATATATCAATGAGGCTCCCATAAACAACATGACCCTACTTATATCTTTCAATAAGAGAAGTTAAAGGTACTTGCATACCTCACTGGCCATCAATCTTCGGACATTATTAGCATAGAGTTTTGAATCATCCTTCTCTTGCTGTGAGGGGTAGTAGACAGGCAACCGTGTCACCTCCATGTGATTTACAAATTGACACAGAAGAAAAATCACATGACGCACCTACAAACAACAATGCAGGACAACATTAAAACCAGCAGGGAAAAATATAATGCAAAAACTATACTAATAAAACAAATCAAGTACAGTGTTCAATAAGCCTGTGAAATATTGTGGGAACAAGACTTTATTAGTTTAAACTTCTAATAACATTTACTACAAATGTATAAAGCAAACTCCAACGCATCATTAGAATATCCATGTAACTAACATAGAGTTCCGAGTTCCCGTATCAGCTCTACTGCACACAAACACAAATGATTCTTTTGGAAAGGACCTAACAATGAGAGCATCATAATACCTAAAAGAACAACCCAAAGTCTCATAAGCATTAAGTCTTTGATATACGGTCATTGGTTACAGGCAGTCAAAAGCTACTTAGCTAACAAGCACGTAAGATGCATCATCAAAACTCACAAAGCCCTCTTGAACTTGCTTAAGAATACTCACCCCTGATATTGTATCCCAGGCCGGACTAAATCTTTGGTATGGATACCTCAATATAACTGGCAACACAGGTGCACTTGCTAAAAATGCACCTGTCTTGAATGGAAGGAGGAAATCACCGTTTGTTGTCGTTCCTTCTGTTGTCAGAGAAATGTGAATTAAGCAGCTGTTACTAGGGGGAATTAAACGCATTATAAATCCAAAAGCTTAGGCTGCTATGAAACATCATATAGAAACATGCATACACATTACACACTCATAAAAGAATTTGGGTCGAACATACACGTCCAACATACACCATCTTATAAATGGATATACTGGATTAAAAAGATTAACAACCTGGAAAGAGCATCATCATTGGAGCGGATTTGTTTTGATGAGCCTCACGAACTCTTTCAGTCACAACACCTGAAAGACAGATCAATTATATACCATGTACTTTTCATCAAAAATGGTTAGTGGTAAAGAACGCATAAGCATGAGAACTTTTTCTACCTGCTACACCTTTGAAGTCAGATGATTTTGACTCCCTCTGAACATAGACACAACCAAGGCATTTGCTGTAAGAAACAAGCCAAAATTTCATTCTCACTCCAATTAAAACCAATTTATTTGTACAATGAATACAACGAGCATAGAGGAAAGGCAAGAAGTGTAAGGATACACATAAAAGAAATCTATAATTATCAAGATTGTGCGCATGCACATAAAAGAAATCTATAATTATCAAGAGTGCACGAATGCATGCGCACACTCTTTTCCAAAATAAAGATTTCTATTTATATATAAAGGGAACACACAGGATAACGCTGAAGCATAAGCTATAAAAGCTAGTAGTTTAAGACTTTAGGTGTGACGTAAAGTACAAATTATTTACCCTAACAAGAAAGACCTTGTTAATTTGATAAGAAACAAAAAATCAAACGATGACAACCAAATTGCACAATGTTTTGCCCATACCATGGTAGAACTTTAGAAGGCTATGATAAACTCACCTGATGAGACCAATTAAAGGAATCTTAGCCACTGATCTCTGCAGCAATAATTTCCAGGATCACAATTGACAAAAGAAAATGATAAAAATAGGTCAGTCAAATCAATATAACTTTCATCAAATTTAACAACAAACAAAACTGGAAGAGTAGCTAAGTTAACAAACCTTGGCAACAAAGCTTGGAAAGGAATAGGACATGTGATATAAGATATCCAAGTATGATACATGATTAGATATGATTGCCCCAGGTCTTTCTTTCTCTTCAGATTGGTTGGTACCCTGTAGAAATATCAAACACCCAAAAATAGAAAATTCATAAGAACAATTATCAAAGTACTACTCACGGTTTATTATCAATTTCATTAATTAAAAGTTCTGGAGTTGGGATAATTAAAGTCATTCAATTTCTCTTTAAAGCTATCGAATTCAAGTACGAGAAACAAAGCTCAATAAAGTAAACTTCAAAAGAAAAGTTAAAGCTACCTCAGTTTTTGAGTTCTCCTGGGTATTCGCTGAATCTCTATGAGTTTCATTAATCCAATAAAATCCTACGATAAAAAGCAACGCCCTTGACAAAAACCGACCCGTGCTGACAATCACAGCCCGCCTCCACCCGCCCATGTGTGCATAATCCTCCTGCTGCTCATCCTCCCGATTCGGGGCCAAGAAGAGCGTACAAATTTTACAAATCAAGTAATACAAAAGCAAAACAGTCATCCCCAGAATGATGCGTAAAGGGAGTAGCGTGACGAGGGCGATGCCGAGCAGAAGCTTCTCCTTCAATGGGAGCTTGCCGCGTCCCATGGTACCATAGACATCGTTGCGTACATAAGCAGCGAATTTCTTCTCGAGCTCCTGGATGTCTTCGGAGGAAGAGGAGTCGGGTTTGAGGAGGGGGCGGTCGTCTTTGGTGGAGGCATCGTCGTGGGTCAGATTTTCGGGTTGTTGGGTCGTCTTGGATGGTTTAGAATTGAGGTCCTTGAGTTCGGACTCCATGTTTAAAAGCTTATTGAAGAATAGCCTAATGAATTGGAAAACAAAGGCAGTTCCAATTTTTTTTTTTTTAATTATTATATCTAGGAAACTAAAGTTTGGCAGGTTGATTTTAACAATAATTATGAATGAATGGATTGGATAGGCATTTTGGGTTTGATTAGGAATATATTAGGAGGAGGAAAGCAGAGTTTAGGAATAAAAAGGAAAGGTTTTTGTAGATCTGGGAAATGCGTCATTTTTTCAACTATCTTCCCACCAGCTCTCTTTCCCTCTCGTGAAGCCCAGTTTTGTTTTGCTGGGAATCCAATCTGATTCTACAATTTTCCTTTTTTAAAAGAAAGAATAACAATAAATTAATATTATACGCAATAATTTATTTCAGACAGGAAGGAGGCTTAGATGAGGATGCAGCCAAGAGCCGTTCGATGAAATGCATAAGATGTTGACCGTTTGATTAAATTACAACAAATTGAAGGCAATAAAACTGGGACACGTGTAGTTAATGTTGGGCTTGAGATTGGCATCGGGTGTATCAGCAGCGGCCCAGCGGTCCAAATACAAGATTGCTGGGCGATTCGGCGCCGTAAGAGTTCGGTTTCGATTCTTTTATTTATGATGATTTTGACCATTTGTTTATATTTGTTTGTAGTAGCAAATAAAATTTGGGTCAACCCAAGCTTCCTTCTTCCACATATGTACCAACAATTATCCCTTTTTTTTTGTCTCCTTCGAGCTTTTACTTCAAGTTCAAGATGAGGGCATAGCTTGCAAGATTTTGGAGTTTTCCTTTCTTATCAAGAAACAGATGGCATAATTTGGCTCGCCTAATTATCCTTTTTGCTTAATAAAATTGCCGAAATAACATGAATTTACTTATTTTCCATTTTATGCTATTGTCATTTGTCAATTAATAACGAGACAACAACGACAACCATGAAAAGAATGTCTGGATATAGACACCAGAACCCAAAGTACTTAAGCCACAACTTAAAGCCCAAATCATAAGTAAACCTTGGGCTAAAGATACCCACATGCCCAAGTCTCAAATTGAAGAAGTAAGAATAGAAGCATAGAATGCCAAAGCCAAGAGGCAAGAAGTGAGAATACAAGCATGGAACAAAGTAAACCCTTCAACTAAGATAACAAAATCTGCAGTGCTACTGGTTTACATCACACATAATCCATTTTCAAGGACAGAAAAAGATTATCATAGTCTATAATCGCCATGTACCCGTTATCAGAAGAGAGTGACAACAGCTTGTTAACTAAGCATATTTCACATTGGAGAAGGGGATAACATAGCAACCATTACTTTCATTGCCACAGCAAGGCATTAAGATACTGCTTCAGAAGATGTTTGGGCAGAAAATGGTAGTAAGAATATTAACTAAGCACAGGATGGTTCAATCGCGACGAATGTATACTTTCTCGACACCATGATATCTGACCATCTAACAAGTACAAACTAAAACAAAATATCAAACCTCAAATAACATCATGACATCATGAACATTTCCCCAATTAGCTGACAACAGTATATGAGGTTGAGTCCACTAACAAAGACATTACAGCTGAAAGAACTAAGAACTACTAACAATCAAGAGCCTTTAGCAGCACAGCACAAGCTTAAAAAGTAAAAACTACTTAAGAACCTACACCAAGATATCAATAAAATAGGAAGAATGGGAAAAATAAATGATCAAAATCAATCATGACATATTTCGCCATGATACTAAAATTTACATACAAAGTAAGGAAAGCATTTTCCAACTTGAACTGCATTTGAGCAGGCAAAGTCAGCAGGGGAAATCAATATATACCTGGTGAACAATTTCAATAACTTTCTCTATAGCTAAGGGAGAAGCTAACATGACAACTATAAAAAGGATATTTGCTTCTCAGTAATCAATTTCAACACATACAAACTAAATCAGATCAAACAGTTACATTAACATTCAAATAATTAAACAAACATCAGCTTCAGAAACCTGGAATTATGCCAAGACCTATATTTATTACTTTATGAATGAATTTAGCACAAATTCATATCAATCCCTGCCCTGTATACATTTATTAGTAAATCACAAGAGAACCCAACTTCTTCTCAGGATTCAATAATGATAATTAAAAAGAAAAACCAAGTTCCTTTATGTCTATGATCATACCTAGCAAGAAACCCAATTCTTGTGGGTACTAATTAGAGCCGATAAAAGTCCAGCACAAGACACCAAAAGAGGATCCGAAAGGCTTCCTTTGCCGTTTTGAATATCAGCCAATGCCATTAACCCATCAGCCAAATCTTGAATGATGGAAAGTTTCTTCATCAATTTCTTTTCTCTCAATTTCTTCTTCTTATCTTGTTCCTCCTCACACCCAACACCTCTTGAAATAGCAATCTCAATACTCGAATCCAAACACGCCTCATCCTCATTAATCTTCTTTAAATCCCTAAACTTAAGGCTAATACTTCCTATGTACCCAATAAACTCAGCCCAAGCACTGATCTTCTGTAAATTTCGGGAATGTTTGGCGTCGATTAATCCTGATTTAGCCAACCAAATAAATTGTTCGACGAAATAATATAAACCCTCGCCACCGTAGGCGATGATTGAGAGTACAATCTCTTCCTTTGAATCCAAATGGGAGTTCCTCAAAGCGTTAACATCTTGAACGAATTTCCCGAGTCGAAAGGCTTTCCGACTCAGTCCGACGCTCGACTCGAAGCTCTTGAGCCGGCGAGTTAATGGGAGTGTCTCGGGGAGGACCGAGGAGGCTAAGATAATCTTGGTTGCGTAACGAGAGATTTTGAGGAGCTTGTCGACACCGTCACGCTTGGCGAGGTAAACCTCGAGATGGTTTAGGAAGTCTCTTTCTTTGGGCTTCGATTGGGTTGGAGCGACCGCCGAAGCTTTCGAATCCATGGCAGTTTAGTGAGAAAGAAAACGCAGATGGAAGAACTGAAAGAGCGTTAATGGAGAATCGAGGATTAGAGGGAAAGTCAAAACAACTAAAAATAGAATCGCTCTCAATTTTCAATTTTTCATCAACATTAAACGACAACGTTTTGAACACCTAAAGAGTTGCAGCCTGCAGGGCGGTAACTGTCAGTGCAGCAACGTGACGGCAGCTCGGTCATTGGATCGCGTGCCAAACACCATTACCCGCGCAATCCATTTGTTCAATCTGGGTCATGACCCATACGTAGACGGGTCTGGACTATGGGGTTAATTTATGGGCCTTTAGATTAAAGGCCCAAACCGTTAAAAAATTGGACCGGGCCTTTAGATTAAAGGCCCAAACTGTTAAAAAGTTGGACCGAGTCGTAATAGCCGTTAATTACCCACCAAAGATTTACCTTTATAAAATTTTTCTGGTGGAGAGGAGACTTTGGATTCTTTGTCTCAACGGTAAGGAACTTCCCTGCAAAGCTACTGCTTGCCAACACCACCACCCATTTTAACATTACCAACTGAATACGACCCTTAGCCTAAGCTTCTTTTTTTTTTTTTCCTTTTTGGCTTCAACCTTCTTTTGCCGGTTATCTCTTCCAATTCAGCTACTTGAAATTACCATTTTGGCCCTCCATACTTATGTTTACTTAAACCTCTTGGCTTTTCAAATGTGAAGAATTGAAGATAATAATAATGTAAATGTTGGGACCCCATTGCATATCTTTCAACCCACTTAAGAAAGTTTGGTTTTTACAATAATGACAAATTATGATGATGATGATCTTATATTTTTTTATGATTTGAGCTGATTACAAGATCATTTCCATGATTAACTCGCAAAAAGAAAAACAAAAGAGCAATGATTAAATTTTTGCAGCTTCATTTAATTTCTTGGTCTATAAAAGAATCACTAATCCATTTTTCTAATATCCTCGTTAACCAAAAGAAAAGTGTGTTTAAGATTGAGCTTAGCAAATAGCATATGTAATCATGAATAATCTTTATATATTACTTTTATAAGCTTTACTTTGCCAAATAGCACTATGATGGTGATGAAAATTATATATCCCTAATTGCTTATTGTGCAAAGTTGGTTACTCTATGGGAAAAATGACAATTTACCAAACTAAGAAACTAATTCAAAGCCTATGCTTCTTCCTACACGTGTCATTATCAATGACATAAATATTTTACATATTACTTCAATTATACTGCAATGGTGGTTTGCAATATTATTATTAACTTAATAGTTAATAGTAACATTAGTCCGGACCACATGATTCATGAATATTAATAGTAGAAATATTGAAAGATGTTTAACCAAATATATAAGCTAATAAATGGTGATAGATATAATTGGAACTAAAAATTTTTATGTGATGGAAGAAGACTATTCAAGTTGATCAAATGAATTTCATTTCTCATTTTATAATTTAATTTAATTAAAAACCTTTGTAATGAAATATCAAATTCTAATTATTACTGTTTTAAAAAAAATAATAAATTTATGAGCATAGGCATCTAGATCAACTATCAAATGGGAAACTGCGATTAACAAGATTCGAATCTAGATGAGATATACGAAGAGTCCAAACCATAATTAGTTGTGTCAATTTCCATTGGCTCTGATTATCATTATTGAAGATACTTAAATGAGACTTAAACAGTCCAAATATAACTCACATAAGGCCTAATGCACCATAAGTATATATATAACTCCCTATATTAAAAGGCTAAGGCATAAGCTCCATGACCCTAAGCATTGGGAATTTGGAATCGATTCCTTCTAATTCAAAACGAGACATTTTTCATGGGTTTTTTTTTTTTTTTTTTTACCTTTGCAGATAATTCGAAGCTATCAATTTCATTGTTTGGCCACGATACATGTAGACATCAACTATCATAATATTGTTCCATTAAGTACTTACTATAAGTAGAATGAATTTTTTATCCTTTTTATTTGTGTTAATTAATTACATAACTCAAATTCTTGAACTTTCTTGACAAAAATTACTACAAAACCGTAATGTAGTTAATATTAGATGACAAGAACATGTGATGGTGCATGTTGCCAAATTTTGGGACTATGATGTAAAACAACAAACAAACTTTGGCAGTTAGTATCTTAAGCGACAATAAGCAGGGCAAAGTTGGTACTTTAAACACAAAAATCCAACCCTTTTCAAAACCGAAACGCTTAAAGGTAATGACACGTGGACAGATCACCGGTTAAAACCGGTACCTTACCGATTATAGGTAGCCGTTTTTAAAAACCTTCCAGAACCCCTCTGTTTCTGTTCGTCGTTTAGCGTTTGCCTCTGCTCTTCTCCTCCGCTCCTCTGCTCTCAGAAAACCTCAGACTCTTCTGTTTACACTCACTCTCCTGACCATTTTACCCTCAAAAAGCTCAGAATATTCCCTATCTTACCACTCTAAACCCAAAAAAGCTCCACTGAAAGTTTCATAATTTGCTACTCCTACATAAATTCAAGTTTGATGTTCTTTGAGCTCAAATCAGGCAGAAAAACAGCTCACATTTGAAGATTTCCCACTTTTCCAAGCAATGTCCGTGGCTACTAAGCTTAAGCCATCGCCGAAACCGGTTTCGGAACCGCGAGCGATTCTGGGACCGACCGGTAACAGAGTTAGGGTTTCCGACGAGTCAAAGAGGGAAACCGAAGGTCTAAAAAAGCCTCTAAGACGGAAAATTCCTGTCTCCGAGAGTCCAAACTCCGTTGTGCAAAACAACGTCTCCGTCGACAGTTCTTGTTCCTCGGACTCTTCTTCAAGCAGTGGCTCTGTCAAAACGGTGAGCTCTAGGAAAACCGTTAAGAGAAGCGGAGTGAAGCCGGTCAAAGCTAAAGTTGCTCCGACAGCTGACGAGGTTGTCGTGGAAATCTCTCACTCTCCGGTGTTAGCGGAACCGTTAAAGCGGTGTGATTGGATCACTCCATTTTCTGGTAAGTTTGTTAAATATGAAAAATGAAAAAATAAAAATAAAAACTGTAAAATTAATTATTGGACTTGTTTGAGGTAAAATTTGTGATTTTTACAGAGGCAGTTAATTTCTTTCATTGAACTTGTTTGTTAGATAATATAGGAACTTGGCGGTGACTAATAAATATAGATATGGCGTTGAGGCTTTTAAGTTTTAACCATTTAAGGTTTATTCAAGTCTTCCCTGCTGGAGAAGTTGAAAGCTTTTATTACATGACATAGTGCTTTGACAATGACACCAAAGTTTAAGTAATGGTTTTGCAATGGTGGAGGCTGCAGTCCAGTCCTTTCCTCCTTAAAATCTCACAATGCACTGGAAATTGCAGCCTACTTTGCAATTATTTTCATTTATTTTTCGTCCATGTTTATGTTGCTTTCAGAAATATAAAGTATTTTCCATTTTTATGAAAGTTAGGTAGGATAATACTGGTTGAATCATTAGCATAATAACCTTGTTGTTTCTAGCTGGCGGTGCCGACAAGCTTGCCATGTTGAGAAATGTTAATATACCTGGCCTACAGTCTCTATTTAGAAACCTCACATTACCGTTATGTTTCTGTATTAAAGAGCATTGTTAGAGGGTTTCAGTCTCTTTTCACTTGTGAAAGCTGATGGAACTAATGATGTAAGTATTTCTTAGGAAGATGAATTGGATTTCAAAACTGAATGCCAGCTTTTTTCCCTATTTAGAATGTATTGAAAGATTGGACCAAGTATTTGAACAAGGTTTGATTTCTTAGATTTTATCTGACATTCTATGATCTATTAGTAATAGTAAGGCTTTGACATTTTAATACCAACCCTACTTTTGTGTCATGGGCTTACATGGAAGACAGCAAAAATGTACAGAAGAAATCTTGACCTTGAATTTGGCATGCCTAGACTTACTGACTCTGACTATTGTCAATGAGTTTCAACTATAAACAAAATCATAGTTGTAGCGAATCTTTCCAGCATTTGATGCTATTGTACAACAAGCTTTTAGAGCAAAATATATCAATCTGTGATTACTTTTCTAAACAAATAATACTAGATGCATATGTGTCTTTCATTCTCACTCTGTTTCATCTTTGGCTGGTCTTTTATCCGGTCTTGTAAGAAAATTGTAATTTACAATTTCATTCTTTATGCAGACCCGCTTTATACCTCTTTCCATGACGAAGAATGGGGTGTTCCAGTTCATGATGACAGGAAGCTGTTTGAGTTACTGGTTTTTTCACAAGCCTTAGCTGAACTCAGTTGGCCAACAATCCTTAATAAGAGAGACATATTCAGGTATCTTTTTCTATTGGCTCTGTAAGAATTGAAATAGCAAATAAACAAGATATCGACTTGATTTCTCTCTTTTCCTCCATCTTTAATTTTCTCTTGCACAAGAAATTGTAACGAAAAAGAATATTTTCATTGATTTCATCAATGTTTTGTTGATTTTTGAATTCTTTTTGCAGAAAGCTTTTCGACAATTTTGAGCCATCATCAGTTGCACAGTTTACAGAGAAGAAGCTGCTATCATTGAAAGTTAATGGTACCCTTTTGCTTTCTGAACCAAAGCTCCGTGCAGTAGTGGACAATGCTAAACAGATGCTTAAGGTAAATATCTTGAAGCTAACAGCGAAAACTTAATTAATAGTCTAGGTTATAGCATGAAGTCTTTTATCCTCCCTTGCTTAGGTGCCTGCCAGTGTCCACATGGTATAGACTTAGCAAAGCATGTTTTATGATTTGAGTTAAAAAAAAAAAACCAAGACGATTGACAAATATGTCTATTGATACTACTAATTTGTTCAGTCTGCAAAACTTCCCTCCCTTTTCTCCCATTGCACAAACAAGCTTAAAAAGGCCTTGAGCTGCCTATAGAAGCTGAATAAACTGTAAAGGAAACACATGCAATTCTTGTATGCTAAAGTCCTATGGTTTGTTAAAATGTTACAGGTTCAGCAGCAGTTTGGTTCATTCAGCAGCTATTGCTGGGGATTTGTAAACCACAAACCAATAACAAACGGGTTCCGTCATTCGCGTCAAGTTCCAGTTAAGACCCCAAAAGCTGAAGTCATGAGCAAGGATATGATGCAGAGAGGCTTCCGCTGTGTGGGACCAACTGTTGTTTATTCATTCATGCAAGTGGCAGGAATTGTGAATGATCATCTTGTAACTTGCTTCAGATGCCAAGAATGCAATGCAAATGTCAAAAAGGATATAAAACCAAAGATTGATGAGATAGGAAAGCTAACTAAAGTTGTGGAGAACACACGCTTATCTCGCTAGTGAATGCCTGAGCCACACACCTTTTTCTTGACTAATCATACAGATCACTTAGTATAATGAGAAGGTTGTAGCATGAGAATGAAGACCAGATGTTCCAAATTATTGGGTTAGTATGTTCCTCTTTGTACGCATCTTTCTTCATCCTCCTCCTTTGTATCATCTACCTAACCAGAGAGTAAGTCTTTGTACAATGAAACAAAATGCTGCCTCTAAGTTAACGCTAATATTTCTCATAAAACGTGTGTATGCCTTGTCGTCTCTTTAGTCTCTGTAGAGCTTTTGTAGCATTGCCTTAAACCCGTTTGTTCTGATCGTTTGGTTATTGTAATAAAATTCCATCTTTACAGAAATTCATTGTGGTTTTGAGTCAGTTTCATTTTGTTGTTAATTGTATGAAATGGTTACATGGTGATTGTGAATACTGCTGATAAGCCTGCAACCATCAAAATTCCCCATATACAAGATAATTTGATAAATGATACGATGATGACTGAAAGCAACATTGCCGATGGCCCAAGCCCCGAATGGAACAAAATGGAAGGTTTGAAGACTCAATCAGTTGAAGCGATATATGGATAAAACCAGACCACTCCCAATCAGACAGTGGAGAATGGTCTTTACAGTACAGCTCTGCAATCTAAATTCCTAACCATATTCTTCCCTTTTTTTATGGCTAATGTTTTTTATGAGATGTATACTACCATATTAAAGTATTATCAAGATTATTTGAGTGAACGTGGGGCTTGTCGGGGGCGGATCCCCACTCTAGAGGCAGCAAACTCTTGTGTTACAAAACAATATTGGTGGTGGGTGGGGAGGTGATCTAAAATATGATCATCAGCTTAATATAATAATTCAAGCAAGAAGATTTCTGTTTAACTCTGCATTTGGGGAAGGCTTTTTTTTTAAGGTGATGATTACCAATTACCATGTCAAAATAATGAAACTGAATTAGAGAAAAAAAGAATTTGCTTGCCAACATGATACATCCATTAACGATACAAACAACTAAAAATAATTTAATTCTGTGAGGTTTTAAACCAAGCCTACAAAGCCTAAGCAGAGATAAAAGAACTCTATCACAACCAGGAAATATCCCACAGTATCTACAAGTAATGCTTTTAAAAACAACCCAATTCCCCTTACAACTCAACCGGAGGGAATGTGAGCACGACTGACTGAAAGAGGTAAAAAAAAAAAATAGAAAGAACAAAGAAAATGAACAGTTGCAGATGAAAATGTAACTCCTCCCTCTTTTGGTTTAAGATGTTTAATTTTCACTGAGCAGATGAAACAACAGAACTGAGTATGCCCTTCTATGTCTTATGTGAGAATCAGGAAGGAGCATAACAGCATTTATCTTCTGTTTTAACATAGTTGCACAACAACATTCAACTGTTAGCTTCAGTTGGTTTAACACCGAGCCTTCCCACTTCCGAGTGTGAGCTCCAGATCATCCAATCCAACCTCATGAATCCTCTCTCCTTCCCAGGGCTTAACCTGTCCACTCTCAAACTGAAACTCTGAACCTCGCCCTTTCTCATTGATCAAATCATTGGGCAAGCTCTGTGGAGCCACAGGTTTGACAAGATTAAATGTAGGAGAAGTTGGCACTTGTAATGTTGAAGGTGCAAACTTTTGAAAGCTTATCCATTGACCGGATTCAACTGTGGATGTATCAGATTCATCACATTCAGGTATGGTAGCCGGTGCATGAAATTGGCGGTGGGTTGGACTAGCAGGAGCAGATACAGCATAAAAAGGGTAGTTAAAGGAAGCCATGGACTCTTTAGCAAGGGCCTCCCAGTTGGGAATTGGCTTAGGGTTTCTTGAAGTTGGAGATGAGAGTGGCGGTGTCACAGGGGCACTATTTGAGATCCTGAGAGGAGGCAGAGATGAAGGAATGGCGCTTCGAAGGAATGGAAGGAGACTAGATGAGTTATTAGGATCAACCCTAGTCGGACTAGGGAATGAAGAGGATGAAGGACTGACTTGACAGGAAGGAATTGGGCTCGGAAATGCAGAGGATAAAGGACTCGGATTTTGGGAAGAAAATGGGGTAATTTTAGCTGAACTCCCTGGTATATCAATTGGAGGTGGCCTACATCCCTGAAAAAAACAAATACAATTGAAAACCAGAAACTATCAACAGGAATTGTTTTACACTAAATCAAGATGATTGTGCAAGAAACAAAATACTATTAAACACAGCAATAAATACAAGCTAATTAAGAAAACTTGTCTTGTCAATTAGAAAAACATTTCAGTTATTTAATGAAGTTCAAGTTCAAGACAGATCAATGAACAATAGTCTAATTAGCAACTGCCAGTTCAAGAACATAACTCTTTTTTTCCAGCCAATATTCCAAGCAACTACACAAAACGCAAAAGAAAACCAAAGCTGAGCAGATCAAAAAGACCCAGAAAGCAAAACTAAGCTAAAATCAAAATTGGAACTTAGATCCAACTAAATTAGAACAATTAGATAAGCAGACCAGTCAAAAATTTACAGCTTCTATGCATAGATCTATCATTCTGTAAATGAAGGTGAAAACTAGGAGAGAGCTAAACTAGATTACCTTCCGGTAAGTGGTGCCATCTTCTTCAACGACCCAACCAGCCTCGGCACAAAGCGCTTTCAGGACCTCATTGTTATCACAGTGCTTAGGCAAATTGTAATTCCCTTGAGCTCGAAGCCCAGTGTATATCTTAGCAGCAATAGCTCTTCTTCTCCTCTCTCTCCTCCTGTTATTCTCCCTCTCCCTCCACGACGGCTTCCTCCTCGGCGCCGGCGTCGACGTCGCACCGTCTGACGTCATCTCCAACAGAGGCGAAGCTGCAGATTGGAGAGTCTCGTGGAGGTTCTAGCAGAGAAATTACTAAAACCAAACTTAAAAAAGAGAGCTAAGACGGAAAGGAAAGAAGTAGGGGAGGGAGACTCACGAGGAATACGCTTTTTCCTTCGCTGGAAAAAATGAAAAAAAAAAAAAAAATTGTTTACAAGAAAGAATCTCTCGCTCTTCTGTGTGAGAAAACCAAAGGATTAAATTAAGAAAAAAATGGAAAAGAAAAGAAAAAGAAAAAGAAAAAAGAAGAAACACATTCTCTCTCTCTTTCGTTTTGCTTTCTTTAAATGGAAAA
This sequence comes from Corchorus olitorius, assembly GCA_001974825.2. Lineage (NCBI taxonomy): Eukaryota > Viridiplantae > Streptophyta > Magnoliopsida > Malvales > Malvaceae > Corchorus > Corchorus olitorius. The sequence continues at coordinate 64,907 of AWUE01019232.1, forward strand.
AAAATTGTATAGTGCGGGAGGAGAGTACATGGAAGCTCGGCTTTTAATATTTAAAAAATGGTGAAGAAAATTAAGACCGTTGGATTAGGGGTGTGAACGGGAGATGAAGAGGAAACGTGGAAAAGTAAAGGGGGTAACGTGGGGAGGCGGGAGAAAAGGTGGGGGTGGCGCGTGAAAGTTCCAAGTACGTTACGAGTTTTATGACCAAATAATTTTTGTACAAAAGCGGGGCGAGGGTGGGACCAAGTCGTTGGAGTATATGGGTCCCACCGGATATGAGCGTATCAGACAGATCATCTGATCAGTTTCTCTTGTTCTCCGTTTCTATACAGAAATACAAATTAAAAATGAACAAAAAAAAAAAGAAAAAACACTCTTTCAAAACATCAGAGGTCCTTTTGGCAGTTTCATTCATATAACCTCCTCAAAAGATAAGCTAAGCAATGCACAAATTGTCAAATTCCATTAAATTAAGCTGAAAATAATTTTAAAAACAATAAAATAATCCCTTTCACGCGTCGAAAAACAAGATTAAAATCCTCCTAACAAATACGTTTTCGGATGATCGAACTTGGATAGGCCTTTGTAAATGTTATTGCTATGTACAGCGAGAAAATAAGATTTTGCCAACATATCCACCGGCTAAAGAAGTTCTCACATTGGCTGCAAATTGCTGTGGATTATCCCTTAACACCGCAGCTGCATCTGAATTCAGAGGATCTTCATAATTTGGTTGCTGTTCAAATCATACACAAACTACAATGTTAATTTAATGAATTAAAAAGGATCATATAGTAATCATATCAACAACCTTCTACAAGGTGAAAAATTTGTGTTTTATATATAAATATATATACCGTGAACAGATGACATAATCCATAGATGATGGTGTTTATGTTCAAAACCGGCTTCCAATCTTCTCGAAGAATGTTGAGGCACACGTTTCCTTCCAAGTCAATGTTAGGATGGTAAACCTGCAAATATCTCAGTAGTTATCTCAAAAGCTAGTTAAAAGAGATTGATATAGAATTCAAGTCTCACAATCATTTGACATAAAAAAAATCTGTCTAACCTTTGTTTTGCATTTGACTTTTGGTGGTTCATGTGGATAGGTATGAGGAACTTGAAATGAGAACTCAAAATTGCCACGACTATAAACATATAAAGAAACCAAGGGATTCAGCTGAGGCAGTCTATTTATGAAGAACAATTTGATCGATCAAATTAATACTACAATTTAAGTTCTTGAAAGGGATTTCTTACCTATAATATCCCTCGTTGGGTCGAATTGTGACCTCAAAGTTTAGGAGGTCATCCTTACCATTGGGGAATGACATCTTGCATTCCTTTGGCAGGTTCAGCTCACTCATATCTACCAAGAAAATGGTAGTTTAGGAGAATATAAAACAAGAATTACAATTTCTTCAAGCATATCAATTATTAGCTTAGTGAAACAGAGGATGATTTCAATTCCTATAGATGTTGTGCCACTATGAAGTTTCAAAACTAATTGCAATTCATAACCCAAAATTATTTTTAAATCATTCGGATTTCAAACATGCAGTCATCTATGTTGACTTTATACTATGTAACTCCTATCTTTCCTTTTCAAAGTTCTTTTGACCTGAAATACTAGTTTAGAAAGCATATATGATTATGAAACCTTTATGAAGACGCAATTCTCCAGCACTTTGTTTAGTGATAAAAGCCTTTCCATCTGCAGCTGCTTCCTTCTGTTTTTCCTTTACCTTGAATAATCTTATCATGATTCCTGGGACAAAAAGGAAGACAGAGATCAGAACCCGTTCTTTTTGACACTTGAGAACTTCAATACATGCAATGCAACCCCAAAACTTTGTTTGGACTTTGAAGTACAAGAATCAGAACCACCAAACATAATACTAAGGTAGGATGGAAGACAGAAACAGATGACTATTTTAAAATTAATAGATAAATAAAATAAACATACGCTGCAAATTTTTAATTTAATTTAAAGTAATTTATAGTAGGCTAGGTTTTAATAGTCTGCAATTGCAATCTAATTAACGCTTAAATTACATAAAACTTTGACAGCAATCTAATTAACCCTTAAAATACATAAAACTTTCACTGTCAAATCAATGCAGCCCCAAAACCTTGTTTGGACTTTGAAGTACAAGAATCAGAACACCAAACAGGCAAACATATATATACTAAGGTAGGATGGAAGACAGAAACAGATGACTATTAAAATCAATAGATAAATAATAAATAAAATAAACGTACGCTGTCAAATTTTTAATTTAAAGTAGCTAGGTTTTAATAGTCTGCAATCGCAATCTAATTAACGCTTAAAATACATAAATCTTTGACAGCAATTGCAATCTAATTAACGCTTAAAAATTAAAATACATAAATCTTTTACTGTCAAATCAATCAGATGGAATCATATGAATACCTCCTTCGACGTGCCAAAAACCCTAAAAAAAGTTGCGAAGATGAATAGAAGATCGATGCCAAAGCAATAAGAATTAAATTAAGGAAGGTGAAGAGAATTAGAGAAAAGAGGCTGCGGAATTAATCGACTCGATATGATTTGCTTATATATACGTTTGCAGGCCCTGAGTTTGCCTTTAAGTTGCAGCCAGTCAAAGATGGGCTTGGGCCTGGTGCTTTACTTTAACTGATTTTTCTTTTTTAAAATATAAATAAATAGTACTTTAAGAATATACTACAGTTGAAAAACAAATCAAGATTAAGATCAGGAAAACAATCAAGACCTTAAGACCCTTTTGCTAATTATTTAATATATCAGTAATTAACATTCACAGGAAAAAAAGTTTCAAAAACAAAAATTGCAATCTAAACCGCATTAACAACTCAACAGTGAACAAAAATCAATGCATTGACAAGAAGAGCACCACAAGAGACGAGAGTATCATCCTCAGCAAGCTCTAGACTGTCAAAAGAATGCTTCCATGATTTCACCTGGTGGCGTTGATCGGCAGCTTGTTCTTTTTCATTGAGATTACTGTGTAAGGCTGCTTCTTCGGTTTCCGTTTTCGTTTCTTTGGATTGGAGGAGGGAGTGGATTCTTGAACGGAGTGTTTGAGTTCGAAGAAACGAAGAGTAGTAGGCTGGAGGATCGATTGAGCACGCGAACCGAGTCGACGAAGACGGCATTAGAATCCGGGAGTCGATAAATGCCGGAATCCAAAAATCTAGATAACTCGTCGCTGGGTTTCGACTCGCCCTCCATCTCTGCAACTCAACTCAGCTCAGCTACGCGCCATTTTGAGCCTCAGTTTTGGGCGGAGGGCTTCGAATTTGAGATTGGGCTGGACTTCATGATTCGCCAGTTGATCCTAACTCCCTTACTGGGCCTGGCCTGAACGTAATCCCATTTTTCCAATTCAGCCTCCATGTAATAAACTTTTTTCCCTAAAACGCTAGTAAATCTTACTCCTTATGTTAATTGGAAAATAAATCCTTATGTTAATTGGAAAAACTTTGATACTAGTTAAATAAATCTTGACCGTTCAACTAGTTATTTGATGGATGTACCGGATTGATTGATTACATAATGATACCATATATAAATTGATATCTTTTTTCTGATTAGTTTTTACTATAAGAAAATACAAAACCTTTTACATCATCATCGTAAAACAATAGTTTTTCCCAAGGGTTTTTCTCTTCAACTTTGTGCTAATGGCGGCCCAAAATTCTGCATCAGGTAAAACTTTTATGTTGTTATAGAATTATTATTATTTATTCACAACCTATAAAAATCTTCCACCATGTTTCGTTATGCTTAAGTTAATTATAAAGATCTTCCATGTTTGTGTTTATGCATAAGTTAATTCTACAATTTATTTGTAAATACGTGTCTTGGCATTATTCCATGGGTTTAATTATGTAAAGTTTCATGTATTACTGGAAGAAAATTGTCTGCTGAATTAAAGTTTTGGGTTCTGGTTTCATGAAAGTCAAAATCAAACTCATGATATGCTGATGACCTCTTTTAATTAGGTCTGTTATCGTCACCAATGAATCTCAACAATGACTCGTTGCCTACTTCAGCCTCTCCACAGGTACCTTAAATTATTTTTTACTGTTTTTTAATTTGATCGTTTAATATCTTCTTGGCCTAATTTTATAGGTTGATATTCATGCTATATTGTCCAACTTGGTTTGGTAGCCTTTTTTTATATATATGAATTCAGAATTTCAGATGTTAATTTCTTTTGGTGAAACTTTTTTTTCTTTTTTGGTAAGATTCCATTCTTGAAGATTAATTGTCAGAGTCCTTATAGTTCAGCTTATATATTTTTTTTTACAGGATAATAGCGGCCGGAATTCTTTAAACTCTCCACCTCTCGAACAAGACACTCTGTTAGTGAGAATTTTTTATTTTTTTTGCGTAGTTTTTTTACTAATTTTAGTATCGTGCTTAGATGCACAATTGTGGGGGGTTATAATCGGAAAGAAAATGAAAATGAAAATCATCATGGATGAATATGAAGATTGGGAATTTCCGTGGTATCTTGTTTCCTTGATCATCTGTGAATTGATCTGCCCTGTAATGGGTGTTTATATGATTGAAGCATTGAGTAATGAGTTGTTGCCTTTATTCGTGGATGAAGAAGAGGAAGTGGAAATGGAAGCACCAAGTTGGTTGCCAATGCCAGCCATTCCTGCAGCTGGATGTGGCTTGTTTTTGCTACTCTCGGGATTACTCTGTTGGCTAACTAATAATTCCCTGGAAAAGATATTTAGGCCCCGACCTCCATTAGAGTTTCCAGTTTCACCTTTTCACCTGAATACTATTTATCCGAGTCTTTGTTGCTATGGTGTGGCGATTTCCACGGCCTTGGCCATTATACTTGCCTATGTCACAACATTAACCAGTCGGGCAATTGCTGCAACTAATGGGGTTTCAGATGTGGAGATGAATCACCTTCCTCCATCTCCTGCCGCTGTCGGAACAGAAATTACAAAAGTGAAAACAAGATTTCGAGTTTTTGAAACTAGTAGGTTTCGATCTGTGCGGGCTTCTATATTGCTCTGTAATCGTCTCGTCTCGTTTCTCCATCTACAGCCAGCTGATGAGTGAATACTGATCCAACAACTATAATTTATAGATTTCTTCATTCTTTTCAGTTTGATTCTTTAAATATTAATGTAGCTTTCATTTCATTAATGATTAATTGACAACAACTAGATTTTTTGACTTAATCAAAGGAAAATTCTTTTTTACCCTCCAACTTGATCTTCCTAATAATTAAGATAACAAATTAAATCCAGGTTTAGCCCCTAGTTATAAATATAGAGAGTTTGCAGGATAAATCCCTTGATTTTAAGCTATTATTAAATAAGGTTTTAGAAATTATAATAAATTTTCTAATGACACGTCAGGAGGGTTAAGTTGGAGAATCAAGTAGCAAAACTCTTAATCAAAGGTTGTTCTGTATGTAGTGTAAGGAACATGATTAAATGACATTACCATTAGAAAAAAATAAATAAATGAAGGGTCATGTTTGTAAAATAGTATTGAAGAATTTTGGTTATAAAAATGTGGTTGAAAATACTTCTGATAACCACAGTTGTGTTATAGAAGTAGAGATATAACAATTGAGAAGTGCCACACGCCAGTTGATGAGCTCTGGATCCACAAAGGCTCGGAGCTTAACCAAAATGAATCCTAGGCTGAAATTATTGAGGATTTCTTACATGTGAAATTCTGAAGCCATCTCATCTTTTATGATTGCAATATGTATTATCATCTCCATATGGATATATTGGGCCAAGGATGGAGTAGCCCAATTAAAAACGGACTTAAAGAGAGGGATGTTGACTTAGTTATGGGAGTAAATTAAGCAAAGTCATTAGCATTTAAAGCATAATTAATCACATGATTAAACTTTAAAGAGTGACTTAGAACAAGTTAGCTGAAATTCTTACAAGTTGTGATATAATTATGAAGCCATCTCATCTTTTATGATTGCAATATGAAAAAGAGATTATATTTGATGCACTTATAAGAGCTATACACATACACTGTTAGACAACCACAACATGACACCTCATTAAAGTTTAAAATTAAAATTTTCTAGCCCTTATAACATAAATAAAAGGTATTATGTTTTTTTAAGATAAGAATGTAATTAAGATTTTCTTCTAAACTCTATCTCTGTCACCTCTCTCCCCCTCCATCCTCTTCTGGTATTAAACGCCTCCCATCCATTTCCAACTCCATAGCCATAGACCTTCCTAAATAGACCTTCCTCATTACAGGTAAAATGATTAGCCTTTTTTTCATCTTCATCAAATAGAGATTTGTACGTTTATTCGTATCAAATGAAACCCAGATTTGCAAATTTTCCCTTCTTTTCTTTCATTCATCGTGCCTATAAGGCTATTATAGAAGACAAAGGTGGTATTTTTTTTAAAAAAAATTTAAGATAATCACTCTTATAAGCATCCACACATATAAATCCATGGAAAGTCCTACTCAAAAAGATAAATTAATTATAGTGTGGAATTATGGAAGATTTAATCAGATCATATATGAATAAAAACCCATCATATGGGATGGATTTAATCGTATGATGATGCATTCAAGCTTTCGTACCAAATGGTGATAAAGTTATTTACCTTCTAGCTTTTGATGAAGAAGAGGTTTGATTTACGTCTATAGATGATTGGACTTGATCTTAACATAAAAAGGAATGGAATGGGAGACTAGAGAGGCGTTGCTGGGAGAAGGAATAGGAAAAAAAAGTCTTAATGATTTTTAATATAAAATTAAAATAGAAATTAGAATAATAATAATAAGTGGATCGCCCGTGCTGATGCGTCGGACGTTTAGCAATCTACTTCTTTGAACATTTTTGTATTCGAATTAAATTGTTTAATACGTACGAAATTACTATGATTTTAAATGTGTTGCATCTTTAAAAAGCTATACTATTAACATTTAGCATATTTAGCAATAAATTAAAAATATTAATTTGTACATGAACATGTGCAATAACTTCAATTTTATTTCCTCCTCTAAAGTGTGTAGCACTTAAACAAAAACTAAGTTTACTCTCTTCTTCATATGGACATGAAAGGCCTGAGGTTACAATTCTAGATAATTAAGGGGGATATGATTTATTATAACATTTATGTGAAAGGAAATGATAATTACAAAAAAGGGCTTAAGGGCAAAAATTGGCTAGAAAGTAACCTAGGGTCTTCTTAGTAATTTGGCAAGTGAGAAAAGACAGAAAAATGACCAAAAAAGTTCAAATGAAGCATCCTCATCGATCCTCAAAAGGGGCCTTTGGTAAATTTCCTGGGTCTTTCAAATACTATTTAGTATATATAAATAATCATTATTATTTATTTATGTTTAAGAGCCTAGAAAAGATTAATTTTAATTTATGATGAGGTGACATGTTGAGGTTGCTTGACAGTATATGGAAGTCATACACTCTCAGTGCATCAAATATAATCTCTATGAAAATACTAATTGCCTCCGTCCACATCCCCTCAAAGTTTCCCCTAACGTGGCATCTAACATTTCCTTAACTCTATTTGTCTTTTTTTTTTCTATTTTTATTCTTTTTAGAAATTAAATATAAAGCTAATGAGCCCCAAATTAAAATTTTAATACAATTTTAAGGGTAAGTTCCAAAATTAATAATTTATTGTTATTGGGTTTTAGAATTAAAATATAACATTAATGTCACTAAGTTTAGCCCCAAATTAAAATTTTAATTTAATTTTAAGGGTAAATTCCAAAATTAATAATTTATTGTTATAGGGTTTTAGAATTAAAGAATAAAATTAATGTCACTAAGTTTAACCCTAAATTAATATATTTTTAACTTCAAAGTGGAGAGGGTGCTAGACTGCTAGTTTGATGCCGTTAGATTTGAACAATAATACAATAGAAAACCAACCAATAATATTTAGACACATAAGGGGGGAGAACCAAACAGGGCATGTAGCAACATTCTTGCAATATGTATTATCAAAGAAATCAGATGATTATCATCAAGTACTTGACAGCTTACAATGAAAACAAATCAAGAGTTTTTACTCATGAACAATAATTATGAAGGAAGAAGATAATTTGAGCACTCTACTTATATCACAGTAGGAAGAGTTCACACAATAGTTGGTTTCTTCTCTTCACTTAAAAAGTTTCTTTTTTTGGTACTTGAGATTGCCAAGAATCGAATCCTGGTCACTAGAACTTAGAGTCTAGCACTCTACCATCAGACTAAATGTTTGATGGCCACTTGAAAAGTTTGTTGTTGGTGGGATTGTATCTAAAACAAGAGATTGGTTCACATTTTTGTAAGTGACATCATTATCAGATTCAGAAGAAAAGATAACAATTCAGATTGACTTGGATTAAAACCTTTATCCCTCAAATACCAAAACAAAATTGGGCCAACACCGGAAACATATTGAGTGCGTAAGGTGAAAATGATAATAAAATCAAACATGTCGGTCTGATATATATTAACTACCTTCTTACCTGTGGTTAATCATGTATAGAAATGACAAGATATAGTCCAATTCCCGGAGGTTCCATTTTACTGCCAATAATGGCAAGCGTTGCATGACAGAATGATTTTCACACAACCTCAACCTTTTGAGTGGAGTTCAATCTACCAAAAATGCCATTATTCTGAGTGTCAGAAAACAAAGCAATTGCAACATGATATGCCTAATTCATCAGTACTCTTTTATTTTGGATTCTATTTAAAAGCAAACAATAAACTATTCTTCAGTGTGTAAAGATCACAGCTATGACGCTATATATCCACTAAATTAAATATAGACATATTAAGAATGCCTTTTGTTACAGTGCAACAATGATACTTAAAGCATCTGTTAAGATCCAAAATTAAACACCCATTGGAGTGACCAAAAGGTTTAAAACAAGATTGATTTGGCTCAAACAACATCATCTCCTCCGGTATTGATTCTTTCAGCAACATCACCTGACTCTTCCACAACATCACTTGACTCTTCCTTAACATCAAGAATGACATTCGGATTAACTTTAGCATGTGTAACTCCGATAATAACAACACCACCTTAGAAAGAATAAACGAATCAAAGGTAAAGTCAAAGATTTCATAAAGAAAGGAGCACGGTTACAAAAGCAAAACAACAAAACAGAAACAAAAAATATAGCGGAACAAAACAAAAAAACTGAAGCAAACCAGATTTCCTAATTAAATTACATTACGGTTAGAAAAAAAATGCACGCTTATATTCTGTGGTTAGTGTGTGATCACAGATTGCTTTGCTATAGCTTTTCTGGAATAAAACTTTGGCACCAAGCAGTCTTTGCCTCACCTTTGTTTGTTTCAAATTTGATTTTATTAGACTTGTATTTTGGTTATAATGAGACTAGTAGTGGGAATATGAAGTATTGGACTAAGTAAAGAAGACAAATGTTACATTATCCTCTATCATGGTGTCAATTGCAAGCCAAATGATTAGTGGATTTGGAGAGTTAAAAGTGTCACTAGTCACTAGTCACTATCTTTTCTAGAGATCTAGTCTTGCATAGAGTTACACAGGCAATTGTTGTTGAATTATGTTTTCATTTCTGTATTTGTTTTGTCAAAACCATTAAAAACCTTCAAAAGTGGAGTATGTATTTCCATCTCTTCAACTTGGTTGAGTACCCTACAATCTATTATTTCTAAGTAAGGATAATGATGTTAGGGCA
>AWUE01019233.1:0-93527 GCA_001974825.2 Corchorus olitorius
AAACACTGTCATTCCTAAGTTAATTTTTGCTAATATATGTACCCATGGATGTGAGTATATTTTCGCTGTTGAAAAGGAAATCATAAACAGAAATTATTGTCCATTAAGTTTTTAGTATGATGAGTACTATTTCTTCCTTTCTTGTATCTTCAAAATGAAGCTCACAACCTTTGAGTATACATAATATCACTGCCAAAAGGAAAGAAGCAATAAGATAGGACGTTCCTATGCTTTGAATTTGATGGGAGTTTTCCACCACGCCAGAGGGTCTTGGTTCATGTATTGTTGATGCATCATGGTGTTAGAGGTGGGTGTTTGAAGAAAGAAAGAATTTTTTTTAAAGGAAGGAAGTGAGGAGGAAGAAGGAAAAACAATCTTTTTAATAATCAGACAAAACTTGATACAACATAGAAGAAAAAAATTGATTTCCCTTGCCCGGAGCTATGAGCTTTTAAGCTAGGAGTTATTCTTTCCTCCGCTCTGCACGAACTCACATCAGAAAGATGAGGACTTTGTATCGGGTTGAGGGGCGAAGCAGATGATGAGATGAGAGTTTCTCGAAATTACCTTTGCTATCCCACTTTTCTTTCTATTCAATTAAGGCTCGCCTGGGGGAGCTCAAGTTTTTTTTTGGCTCTATTCGCTCCACTAGCCAACGAGCGAGGGCTCTATATTTAGATTAAACTTTTGTAGGGTAGGAGTTTTTAATTTGAAATTGCTTCATGTAATTTACATTAAATAATTAAAAACGACAAAGAAATTTAAATACCTAGTGAAAAAGTAAACCTAAAGAGATGATGCATGATTATAGAGTGTAGGAGTTTTTTAATTTTATGTTAGTGTGTTTATTACTAAAAAGTTTGTTGATACGATGCAATGATGAATGTGTTTATCCATTGCCTTTTTCTCTTGGAACTTAAAGCTTTTTATTTTTTTAAAAAAAATAGTAATCATTATTGTAATTATTATTCATTAACATCTTGAGATTTTAAAAAATAAGGGACAAGAAAAGATGGCTATGGGTGCCTTGGGTGGTCAAAAGAGTGCCTTAGGTGGCCGGATGTTTAACCACGTCAGCCACCTTAGCTTCAAGCTCCCATTTTACTTTTGCCAACTCAGATTCTAGGTTATTGCTATTCTCCTCTGTGGCAAGTTGCTCCCTTAAGCTCTGTACCTACGCTCGAGAGGCATGCCTCTCCTTATTGCCGGCGTCTCGCTGAGTAATCAAACATATTGAGTGCATAAGGTGAAAATGATAATAAAATCAAACATGTCGGTCTGATATATATTAACTACCTTCCTACCTGTGGTTAATCATGTATAGAAATGACAAGATATAATCCAATTCCCGGAGGTTCCATTTTACTGCTAATAATGGTGAGCGTTGCATGACAGAATGATTTTCACACAACCTCAACCTTTTGTGTGGAGTTCAATCTACCAAAAATGCCATTATTTTAAGTGTCATAAAACAAAGCAATTGCAACATGATATGCCGAATTCATCAGTACTCTTTTATTTTGGATTCTATTCAAAAGCAAACAACAAACAATTCTTTAGTGTATAAAGATCACAGCTATGACGCTATATATCCACTAAATTAAATATAGACATATTAAGAATGCCTTTTGTTACAGTGCAACAAATATACTTAAAGCATCCGTTAAGATCCAAAATTAACCACCCATTGGAGTGACCAAAAGGTTTAAAACAAGATTGATTTAGTTCAAACAACATCATCTCCCCCGGTATTGATTCTTTCAGCAACATCACTTGACTCTTCCACAACATCACTTGATTCTTCCTTAATATCAAGAATGACATTCAGATTAACTTTAGCATGTGTAACTCCGGTAGTAACAATACCACCTTAGAAAGAATAAACGAATCAAAGGTAAAGTCAAAGATTTCATAAAGAAAGGAGCAGGGTTATAGAGAGCAAAACAACAATACAGAAACAAAGAATATAGCGGAACAAAACAAAAAAACTGAAGCAAACCAGATTTCCTAATTAAATGACATTAAGGTTAGAACAAAATGCATGCTTATATTATGTGGTTAGTGTGTGATCACAGATTGCTTTGCTATAGCTTTTCTGGAATAAAACTTTGACACCAAGCAGTCTTTGCCTCACCTTTGTTTGTTTCAAATTTGATTTTATTAGACTTGTATTTTGGTTATAATGAGACTAGTAGTGGGAAAAGGAAGTATTGGACTAAGTAAAGAAGACAAATATTACATTATCCTCTATCATGGTGTCAATTGCAAGCCAAATGATTAGTGGATTTGGAGAGTTAAAAATGTCACTAGTCACTAGTCACTATCTTTTCTAGAGATCTAGTCTTGCATAGAGTTACACAGGCAATTGTTGTTGAATTCTGTTTTCATTTCTGTATTTGTTTTGTCCAAACCATTAAAAACCTTCAAAAGTGGAGTATGTATTTCCATCTCTTCAACTTGGTTGAGTACCCTACAATCTATTATTTCTAAGTAAGGATAAGGATGTTAGGGCATCTTTTTTCAAAATATTTTTGTATTCTTCATTTTTGCATTTTCTACCCTTCAATGCTTGTGCTCATGAATTGTTTTAACTATTATTTCTTACCCTTTATCATTTATACACAACCACCAAGTCAAAGCAGATATTGCTAGAAGATTTAGATTGAAGGCATTGCATCTTAATCTTACGCTTCTCAGAATGATATTTGCTAAAGGTTATTATTTGATATATGCAATTGTAATTTGTATTTGCTTGCATCATATATTTCTCTACTGATTCCTTGTTATGGTTGCTACACTCTCTCATATTCAATTTTATTTTATTTCTTCACAGAAAGAACAAAGCTTCTTCCTTCTTTCATTATTTAGTTTCGATTTGTTAGTGAATGTCTTTCTTACATTAAGGATGAAAGAAATATTGGTTAACCTTATATTTGTACTTGCTCAAGGATTAAGTCGAATAGATTGATACGTAAGTGTTACTTTCAAATTTTATTACCCCTAATAATACTCTAATGACATAGGCCGATGGAAATCTACGATACCAATCTTCAACTTCAAGAAACAAAGCATGGCGAAGATCGAAGATGTTGATAATAAACACTGCCATTCCCAAGCTGATTTTTGCTAATATAACTACCCATGGATGTGAGTATATTTTCGCTGTTGAAAAGGAAATCATAAAACCAGAGATTGTTGTGCAGTAAGTTTTTAGTATGATGAGTACTATCTCTTCCTTTCCTGCTTCTTCAAAATGAAGCTCACAACCTTTGAGTATACACAATATCACTGCCAAAAGGAAAGAAGCAAATGAGATATGACGTTCCCATACTTCCAATTTGATGGGTGTTTTCCACCACGCCAGAGGGTCTTGGTTCATGTATTGTTGATGCATCATGGTGTTAGAAGTGGGTGTTTGAAGAAAGAAAGAGTTTTTTTACGGTAAGGAAGTGAGTAGGAAGAAGGAGAAGCAATCTCTTTAATAATCAGACAAACCTTGATACAACAAAAGAAAAAGAAAAATGATTTCTGATCCCTAAGGCCTGGGGTATATGGATCGCCAATTTTTTTTATATTATATTTTTTATTAGAAAAGGGGAAGCGTTAGACCGTTATAGAAGATGTATTCTTCCGGGTTGTTCTGACGCATGAGTAGAGGTCCGGTTAATCGACTTAAGGAGGTGGCGTGTTGTTCATACTCAATTTCATTTTTTTGAGGGCTTGGGCTAAAGGAATAAATAGTATTCCCTTTCCCCTCAGCTATGAGCTTTTAAGCTAGGAGTTATCCTTTCTTCCGCTCTACACGAACTCACATCAGAAAGATGAAGACTTTCTATCAGGTTGAGGGGCGAAGCAGATGAGATGAGAGTTTCCCGAAATTACCTTTGCTATCCCACTTTTTCTTTCTATTCAATTAAGGATCGCCTGGGGGCGCTCACGTTTTTTTTTTTTTTGCTTTCTTCGCTCCACTAGCCAACGAGCGAGGGCTCTATATTTAGATTAAACTTTTGTAGGGTAGGAGTTTTTAATTTGAAATTGCTTCATGTAATTTACATTAAATAATTAAAAACGACAAAGAAATTTAAATACCTAGTGAAAAAGTAAACCTAAAGAGATGATGCATGATTATAGAGTGTAGGAGTTTTTTAATCTTATGTTAGTGTTATTATTACTAAAAAGTTTGTTAATACGGTTCAATGATGAATGCGTTTATCCATTGCCTTTTTCTCTTGGAACTTAAAGTTTCTTTTTAATAGTAATCATTATTCATTAACATATTGAGATTTTAAAAAATAGGGGACAAGAAAAGATGGCTCTAGGTGCCTTGGGTGGTCAAAAAAGTGCCTTAGGTGGCCGGATGTTTATCCACGTCAGCCACCTTAGCTTCAAGCTCCCGTTTTAATTTGGCCAACTCAGATTCTAGGTTATTGCTTTTCTCCTCTGTGGCAAGTTGCTCCCTTAAGCTCTGTACCTACGCCTGAGAGGAATCCTAAAGCCAAGGAAATGATATAGAGCTCACAATATGGTATAAAGATGGAAACAAACAAATTGCCAATTACCTAGTATATCCCCGGGTTTGGATTTCACATATGCCTTGTTAGCTTTTAGTGCGACTAGCTCAGCTTCAAGCTTCTTTCTTAACCCTTCCTCCTCCATAAAACTCCATTGAATAGACTCAACTTTCTCCTTTACCATGGCCAACCTTACTTCAAAATCGTTGTTTTTTTGCGCCCCCTATTGTAAGCTCCCTTCTTAACTCTTCCACGTCCACCGATTTCCTTAGGAGATGCTCAGATTTCCTCTTCAAATTTGCAAAACTTAGATATATTAGAATTTAGTTGCAAAACTTAGATATATTAGATTTTTTTAAATATATCTATTAAATGAGATTATTTTACAATTTTTATTTAATTAAATTCAATATTTTTATAAATATTTTTTTACCATTTTAATTTTAAAAAATTGGAAACTTTTTCGTAAGTCTGGACCCAACCCAATTATAATACAAACTAATAAGAATATTAATATCATTACTTTAAAGTTTAAAAGTTAAAATAAGTTGCATAATCATTACTTATTCATATTTTTAAAGAACTAATTAAGTTAAAATGAGTTACATAATCATTAATTATATTCAACATGATGTGGAAAGGTGTTTGTTGGAGATTGATTCTCTCATAGCAATTAGAGAGATTTCGAAAGGCAGAGGATCTTATTTGGAGGGTGGAAGCTTGCTTAATGATATTTTGGATTTGTCTTCTTATCTTGTTCAGTGTAACTTGGTTCATGTAAAGCGTAATGCAAATTTCTCGGCACATCGGTTATCTAAATTAGACTATGGTCTAAATAATGATCATGTGTGGTATGAGGGTCTAACCTTATGCGTTTGTAATCTGGATATTATTGAAGTACTATACTTTGTTCTAAAAAAAGTAAAATATTTATTTACAATTTAATTATTGTGATTGACCTGGTTTTATTTTTTAGCGTGTATTGTTGATAGTTTAATGTATTGGAGTGTGTAACAAGAAGTTAAAGTTTTTAAAATAAAAAAACACTAACATGGAATTATTTCCTTTTACTTATAATTAATTTTAATTATTATTTTAATTTTTATTTAATTTAGACACAATGAAAAAAAACATTTAATCCACACACGAAAGTCTATTCATTGTTCATTAGCAAGTAGCAAGCTAATTCGGGAAAAAAAAAAAAACAAGTAGCAAGCTGAAGAATGGCATGAAATGACACAACCTTTGACTCACTGGCTAAAAACTAATTAGCCACATCAAGAACAAAAAAAAAGTCAAACCATTTTCCATAACTTAATTAGCAAAACCCTAAAGCAAAGCCCTTGTCTTCTTTCAATTGCATGATTTTAGCCAAACGTACCATGGCTTGCAGCTAGGGTCCTAGATAAAGCAAACTGAAAGAAGAACGGCTTAATGGGTGCAGCTGTGAGATTTTAAAAAATATAGGACAAGTAAAGATGGCTCTGGGTGCCTTGGGTGGTCAAAAGAGTGCCTTAGGTGGCCGGATGTTTATCCACGTCAGCCACCTTAGCTTCAAGCTCCCGTTTTAATTTGGCCAACTCAGATTCTAGGTTATTGCTTTTCTCCTCTGTGGCAAGTTGCTCCCTTAAGCTCTGTACCTACGCCTGAGAGGCATGCCTCTCCTTATTGCCAGCGTCTCGCTGAGTAATCAGACCATCGACTTGGTCCATACTCCAGCGAGATTTCCGAGTTGGGATTCTGGATCTCCACGTGGATATGGACATAAAGATCCACTATTGAAAGCTATATGGATACCAGTTAGTACCGTTAGGGGAGAGCACGGTGCGGTTTCGGTTTAATATTTCGGTTTTGAGTCGGTTTGAAAATTTGAGATATAGAGCACCGATCACCGACCGACACATGGATGAAACCGATGCACCGACAGCCATCGGTGGCAGTCGGTTTTCGGTTTCCGGTACAAAATACACATAAAAAATAATAGAGGCAGAGACCGAGCACAAACGATTCTCACCAAAACTTACAATAATGAATAAACCTTCATTTTTTTATAATTAGCAGAAAATACAATCAAAATTCAAAAGAGTACAAAACAATCAAACATAATCTCCAAGAACTTAAAACCATGAATAAGACTACAAGAAACAAGAGTACAGACTACAAACAGAATTAGAAACATCAAACATACATGCCACCTCAGTCTTGATTCCCAATTCGCACAAAATCAAACCCATAAACTTTGAAGCTTTGAAGTTAATAAGACTACAAGAGACAAGAGTACAAACTACAAACAGAAACATCAAACATACATACCACCACAGTCTTGATTCCCAATTCGCACAAAATCAAACCCATAAACTTTGAAGCTTTTAAGTTTAGGGTTTATTGAAGTCGGTTTCTAAATTGGGAATTAGGGATTCAAAATATCAATCCAGGGAGAAAACAAAGAGAATGAGGACTTTAATCCATAAAAAGTCAAAGTTAAAATGAAAAAGAGGCTCAGAGTTGGCTTCTCCGATCAAAACCAAAAAAAATAAAAATGGAAAACAGAAAATTAGGGCTCAAAGGATATGAATTTTGGATGAAAAAAAAAGAGACTAAGTGCGAATTAAGTGGGGAAATGAATTTTGATGGAAGAAAGAGGATCGAAGCTAAGGGTTTAAGACTGTCAAACTGAGATTGTGAGATCAGAAAAGGAGAAGAAGAGAGAAAGAAAATATCGAAAGGGAGTGAGAGAAAAAGATGATTAAGTAAATTATATTAATATATAATATAATATATATATATATATAACTAAGGGCTGTCCGTCGGTTCTCGGTCGGGTTTAAGGCAAAAAAATTACCGGCTGAGCACCGACCAAGAAGCTCCCTTTCACCGTCGCTTCCAAACTGACAGACCGACGGGACTGTGAAAATCGCCCCGACGAGGCAAAGTTCGTCGGTCCGGTCGGTTTCTCACCGACCTTGCTCTCCCCTAAGTATCGCTGAAACAGTAATTTCAATGGAAATCTACGATGCCAATCTTCAGAAAACAAAGCATGGCGAAGCTCGAAGATGTTGATAGTAAACTCTGCCATCCCAAGCTGATTTCTGCTAACATAAGTACCCATGGATGTGCGTATATTTTCGTTGTTGAAAAGGAAATCATAAAACCAGAAATTAGTGTGCTGTAACTTTTTAGTATGATGACTATATCTTCCTTTCCTGCTTCTTCAAAATGAAGCTCATAACCTTTGAGTATATACAATATCACCGCCAAAAGGATAGAAGCAAAGGAGATAGGACGTTTCCATGCTTTCAATTTGATGGGAGCTTTCCACCACTCCGGAGGATCTTGATTCCTGTTTTGTTGATGCATCATGGTGTTAGAAGTGGGTGTTTGAAGAAAGAGAGAGTTTTTTTAGGGAAGGAAGTGAGTAGGAAGAAGGAAAAGTAATCTCTTTAATAATCAGACAAAACTTGATACAAAACAGAAGAAAAAAAAAAGATTTCTGATCCCTTGGGCCTGGGGTATATGGATCGCCAATTTTTTTATATTATATTATATTATATTTTAGATTAAACTTTTGGAGGGTAGGAGTTTTTAATTTGAAATTGCTTCATGTAATTTACATTAAATAATTAAAAACGACAAAGAAATTTAAATATTAGTGAAAAAGTAAACCTAAAGAGATGATGCATGATTACAGAGTGTAGGAGTTTCTTAATCTTGTGTTAGTGTGTTTCTTACTAAAAAGTTTGTTGATACGGTGCAATGATGAATGTGTTTATCCATATTCTTTTCTCTTGGAACTTAAAGTTTTTCTTAAAAAGTAATCATTATTCATTAACATCTTGAGATCTTCAGAAATAGGGGACAATAAAAGATGGTTCTGCCCAATGGAAAAGAAAAAACTACTTTTTCAAGTCAAACAAAAAGCAAAGAGGCTAAGAAATTACCATTTTCGTGGTTTAGCCTAATGAAAGAAAACATACATAGCTCTTCCACTTTTTGCATGAAAATGGCTCATCTCTACAGTCTAATTCTGATCTCTCTTCCACAACATCAAGAATGAAATTTAACTTCAGCATGTGTACCTCTGGTAGTAACAACACCATCTTAGAAAGAATAAACGAATCAAAGGCAAAGTCAAAGATTTCATAAAGAAAGGAGCACAGTTACAGAGAGCAAAACAACAAACTGGAGTTCCTAATTAAATGACATTACCGTTAAAAAAAAATTCATGCTTATATTCTGTGGTTAGTGTGTGATCGCAAATTGCTTTGCTATAGCTTTCCTGGAATAAAACTTTGGCACCAAGTAGTCTTTGCCTCACCTTTGTTTGTTTCAAATTTGATTTTATTCAACTTGTATTTTGGTTATAATGAGACTAGTAGTGGGAATAGGAAGTATTAGACTAAAAAAAGAAGACAAATGTTACACTATCCTCTATCATTATGTCAATTGCAAGCCAAATGATTAGTGGATTTGGAGAGTTAAAAGTGTCACTAGTCACTATCCTTTTTAGAGATCTAGTCCTGCTGTAGAGTTACATAGGCAATTGTTGTTGAATTCTGTTTTCATTTTTGTATTTGTTTTGTCCAAACCATTAAACAACTTCAAAAGTGGAGTATGTATTTCCATCTTTTTAACTTGGTTGAGTACCCTACAATCTATTATTTCTAAGTAAGGATAAGGATGTTAGGGCATTTTCTTAAAATATTTTTGTATTCTTCATTTTTGCATCTTCTACCCTTCAATCCTTGTGCTCATAAATGGTTTTAACTATTATTTCTTACCTTTTATCATATATATGCAGCCACCAAGTCAAAGTAGTTAATTCTAGAAGATTTAGATTGAAGGCATTGCATCCTAATCTTACGCTTCTCAAAATGATATTTGCTAAAGGTTATTATGTGATATATGCAATTGTAATTCGTATGTTCTTGTATCATATATTCCTTTACTCATTCCTTGTTATGGCTGTTACACTCTCTCATATTCAATTTTTCTTAATTTCTTCACAGAAAGAACAAAGCTTTTTCCTTCTTTCTTTATTTAGTTTCGATTTGTTTAGTAAATGTCTTTCTTACATTAAGGATGAAAGAGATATTGGTTAAGCTTATATTTGTACTTGCTTAAGGGTTAAGTCAAATAGATTGATAAGTAAGTGTTACTTTCAAATTTTATTTCCCCTAATAATACTACCAATGACATAGGCCGATGGAAATCTACGATGCTAATCTTCAACTTCAAGAAACAAAGCATGGCGAAGATCAAAGATGTCAATAATAAACTCTGCCATTCCCAAGCTGGTTTCTGCTAATATAAGTACCCATGGATGTGAGTATATTTTCGCTGTTGAAAAGGAAATCATAAAACCAGAAATTGTTGTGCTATAAGTTTTTAGTATGATGAGTACTATCTCTTCCTTTCTTGCTTCTTCAAAATGAAGCTCACAACCTTTGAGTTTGAGTATACACAATATCACCGCCAAAAGGATAGAAGCAAATGTGATAGGACGTTCCCATACTTTCAATTTGATAGGAGCTTTCCACCACGCCAGAGGGTCTTGGTTCATGTTTTGTTGATGCATCATGGTATTAGAATTGGGTGTTTGAAGAAAGAAAGCCTTTTTTTATGGGAAGGAAGTGAGCAGGAAGAAGGAAAAGCAATCTCTTTAATAATCAGATAAAACTTGATATAAAACAGAAAAAGAAAAATGATTTCTGATCCCTTGGGCCTGGGGTATATGGATTGCCAATTTTTTTTTATATTACATTACTTATTAGAAAAGGAGATGATTTAGCCGTTATAGAAGATGGCTTCTTCCGGGTTGTTCCAACGCATGAGTAGAGGCCTGGTTAATCGGCTTAAGGAGGGGGCGAGTTATTCATACTCAATTTCCTTTCTTAAGGGCTTGGGCTAAAGGAAGAAATGGTATTCCCTTTGCCCGGAGCTATGAGCTTTTAAGCTAGGAGTTATCCTTTGTTCCACTTTGCACGAACTCACATCAGAAAGATGAGGACTTTCCATCGGGTTGAGGGGCGAAACAGATGATGAGATGAGAGTATCTTGAAATTACCTCTGCTATCCCACTTTCTTTTTCTATTCAATTAAGGCTCGCGTGGGGGCGCTCACATTTTTTTGGTTCTCTTCGCTCCACTAGCCAACGGGCGAGGGCTCTATATTTAGATTGAACTTTTGTAGGGTAGGAGTTTTTAATTTGAAACTACTTCATGTAATTTACATTAAATAATTAAAAACGACAAAGAAATTTAAATACCTAGTGAAAAAGTAAACCTAAAGAGATGATGTATGATTATAAAGTGTAGGAGATTTTTAATGTTGTGTTAGTGTGTTTCTTACTAAAAAGTTTGTTGATACGATGCAATGATGAATGTGTTTATCCATTGCCTTCTCTCTTGGACCTTAAAGTTTTTTTTTTTAAATAGTAATCATTATTCATTAACATCTTGAGATTTTCAAAAATAGGGGACAAGAAAAGATGGCTCTGCCCAATGGAAAAGAAAAAGCTACTTTTTCAAGTCAAACAAAAAGTAAATAGGCTAAAGAATTACTACCATTTTCGTGGTTTAGCCTAATCAAAGAAAACATACATAGCTTTTCCACCTTTTGCATGAAAATGGCTCCTCTTTTCAGTCTAATTCTGATTTCTCTATTAACTTTACACATTTTTCAAGATTTGGTGATGATATTAAGTAACATATGGAAACATCAAAAAAGCTGACTCCATGTGGTAGTCCTGGTGTGTACATAACATATATAACCCAACTTTTTGTAATCTTATTTTAGAACAATTTTTTTATGTGGAGATTTTGAACAACTGAGTATATATTTGACTAGATTAATGTTTTTAATTACTTGTACTTGTAATTGATGACAATTACTTAATTTACACTAGATCAATGTTTTTGGACCGTTTGAAATTGGAATTATTGTAGCCATAACTCCCATCAAATTGTGGTACATTGTATTTTCATGTATAGTTTTGGCATGCTAAAACTAGAAAGGAAATAAAAAAAAAGCTTAAAACGAGGGAAGGGGAAGAAGAAGCAAAAAGGAACAATGAATATATACGCTTACAAATGCCATGGAAGATAAACAAAAAAAACAGCTGAAAATTGGGTAAAAGAAAAAACAAAAAATAGATTGAGGAAAGGAGTTGTTTGTGGGATGGTCCCCTTCTGTCCCTGACATGCATGGGGCCCATCGTCGCGGGTTGGGATAGGCGGCTGGGGGAAGAAGAGGTTTGGCATGGAAAAAATGGAGAAGGGGTGGGGTTGATGCCCTTGCTGGCTTTGAGTAGACATAGAAGGAATCATAGGGTTTTTTTCAAAACAAAAACTATTAGTGGTTTTATATAATGACAAAGTTAGTGGAAGAATTGTCCAAAAATTGTATGGGATGTGAAATAAAATTAAAACCGAAAATGTAGGGATCGTTTGGCATCGTTTTCGATTTTTTTTTTTCATTTTTGTTGCTAAAACTTTGGCACCAAGCAGTCTTTGCCTCACCTTTGTTCATTTCAAATTTGATTTTATTCAACTTGTATTTTGATTATAATGAGACTAGTAGTGGGAATGGGAAGTATTAGATTAAGTAAAGAAGTCAAATGTTACATTATCCTCTATCATGATGTCTATTGCAAGCCAAATGATTAGTGGATTTGGAAAGTTAAAAGTGTCATTAGTCACTACTCACTATCCTTTTTAGAGATCTAGTCCTGCTGTAGAGTTACACAGGCAATTGTTGTTGAATTCTGTTTTCATTTCTGTATTTGTTTTGTGACCAAACCATTAAGTACACCTTCAAAAGTGGAGTATGTATTTACATCTCTTTAACTTGGTTGAGTACCCTACAATCTATTATTTCTAAGTAAGGATAAGGATGTTAGGGCATTTTCTCAAAATATTTTTGTATTCTTCATTTTTGCATTTTCTACCCTTCAACCCTTGTGCTCATGAATGGTTTTAACTATTATTTCTTACCTTTTATCATATATATGCAGCCACTAAGTCAAAGCAGTTGTTGCTAGAAGATTTAGGTTGAAGGCAGTGCATCTTAATCTTACACTTCTGAGAATGATATTTGCTAAAGGTTATTATGTGATATATGCAATTGTAATTTGTATTTTCTTGCATCATATATTCCTCTACTCATTCCTTGTTATGGCTGTAACACTCTCTCTTATTCAATTTTTCTTGATTTCTTCACAGAAAGAACAAAGCTTTTTCTTTTTTTCTTTATTTAGTTTCAATTTGTTTTAGTGAATGTCTTTCTTACATTAAGGATGAAAGAAATGGTTAAGCTTATATTTGTACTTGCTTAAGGATTAAGTCGAATAGATTGATAAGTAGGTGTTACTTTCAAATTTTATTTCCCCCATGAGTTAAAGTTAACTAAAGTCACTACCGATTCATTATTCTGAAGTTAGAAGAATCCTAAAGCCAAGGAAATGATATAGAGCTCACAATATGGTATAAAGATGGAAACAAACAAATTGCCAATTACCTAGTATATCCCCGGGTTCGGATTTCACATATGCCTTGTTAGCTTTTAGTGCGACTAGCTCCGCTTCAAGCTTCTTTCTTAACCTTTCCTCCTCCATAAAACTCAATTGAATAGACTCAACTTTCTCCTTTACCATGGCCAACCTTACTTCAAAATCGTTGTTTTTTTGCCCCTCTATTGTAAGATCCCTTCTTAACTCTTCCACGTCCACCGATTTCCTTAGGAGATGCTCAGATTTCCTCTTCAAATTTGCAAAACTTAGATATATTAGAATTTAATTGCAAAACTTAGATATATTAGATTTTTTTAAATATATCTATTAAATGAGATTATTTTACAGTTTTTATTTAATTAAATTCAATATTTTTATAAATATTTTTTTACCATTTTAATTTTAAAAAATTGGAAACTTTTTCGTAAGTCTGGACCCAACCCAATTATAATACAAACTAATAAGAGTATTAATATCATTACTTTAAAATTTAAAAGTTAAAATAAGTTGCATAATCATTACTTATTCATAAACTAATTAAGTTAAAATGAGTTACATAATCATTAATTATATTCAACATGATGTGGAAAGGTGTTTGTTGGAGATTGATTCTCTCATAGCAATTAGAGAGATTTCGAAAGGCAGAGGATCTTATTTGGAGGGTGGAAGCTTGCTTAATGATGTTTTGGATTTGTCTTCTTATCTTGTTCAGTGTAACTTGGTTCATGTAAAGCGTAATGCAAATTTCTCGGCACATCGGTTATCTGAATTAGACTATGGTCTAAATAATGATCATGTGTGGTATGAGGGTCTACCCTTAATGCGTTTGTAATCTGGATATTATTGAAGTACTATACTTTGTTCTAAAAAAAGTAAAATATTTATTTAAAATTTAATTATTGTGATTGACCTGGTTTTATTTTTTAGTGTGTATTGTTGATAGTTTAATGTATTGGAGTGTGTAACAAGAAGTTAAAGTTTTTAAAATAAAAAAAAACACTAACATGGAATTATTTCCTTTTACTTATAATTAATTTCAATTATTATTTTAATTTTCATTTAATTTAGACGCAATGAAAAAAAAAACATTGAATCCCACACAAAAGTCTATTCATTGTTCATTAGCAAGTAGCAAGCTAATTCGAGAGGAAAAAAAAACAATTAGCAAGCTGAAGAATGGCATGAAATGACACAACCTTTGACTCACTGGCTAAAAACTATTTAGCCACATCAAGAACAAAAAAAAAAGTCAAACCATTTTCCATAGCTTAATTAGCAAAACCCTAAAGCAAAGCCCTTGTCTTCTTTCATTTGCATGATTTTAGCCAAACGTACCATGGCTTGCAGCTAGGGTCCTAGATAAAGCAAACTGAAAGAAGAACGACTTAATGGGTGCAGCTGTTTCCAGAGCCTTGGGGCAGAGTTTTTGCATGAACCCTAGAAACCCAAGCCAAAACCTTAACCAAGCATGAACATACTATAGGTGGGTTAATTGAATTGCGAGCCCCGTATGGAGCAAAGCTAAAACGCCTAAAATGCCCAAGTTAACATAACCATATTCATCTGGAAACTCTTTTTTGTGTTTCTGGCGTGTTTATGGCATGGCCAAGTTCAAGAATATTGATAGTAAATTCGACAATGCTAAGCATTATTCCAAGCATTAAACGCCACAAAGGATCGGGAGTAAGTCTTGCAAGTGGCAAACTAACTGTAAGACCGGAAAGCCCCGTGTTCAGGCATTTCAAGACGACGACATGAATATCATTTTCATCTTCTTTGTTCTCTCTCTATAATTTTACCTCAAAAAGTTTAAAAATAAACAAGACCCACGACAAATAAAAACTCAACAGTGTAGGTTTTCCTCCACCACTTCGGCGGGGGAGGGTTCTGGTTTTGGGGTCCGTTCTAGTGCATCTTCTTAGGGATTTTTTTTTTTAAAGAAGAGAGTTGTTTGTTTTTCAGAGAAGAGAGTTTTTTTTTTTTTTGGGAAGGCAAGAAGAGAAAGTTCTTTGTAGATTTTTTTTACCTAGTTAGTTTACTAATTGAACTATTGTTCGTAGATGCATTCTCGTTGGGGATTTTAATCGCAGAGAAAATTAAAATCATGGATGATGATGAGGATTATCAGTGTTTTCTTGCTCTCTTGATCATGTGTCATGGATTCTTCGGCCCTGGGTTCGATCTTTTGAAGATTGAAGCATTGAGTAGAGAGTCGTTGCCTTTAATGGTCGACGACAAAGTTGTGAGAGGTGAATAAGAGGATGTGGAAATAAAAGCACCAACTTGGTTGCCAGCCAATCCTGCAGTTGGAAGTGGCTTGTTTTTGCTAGTCTCAGGATTACTCTGTTGGCTAACTAATAGTTACCTGGAAAAGAATGCCTACATCATATTAATATTTACATAAAAGTTTAACTAATAGTTACATGCAATCTAATTAACGCTTAAAATACATGAAACATTGACAGCAATTGCAATCTAAACGCTTAAAATACATAAATCTTTCATTGTCAAATTAATCATATGGAATTATATATACCTCCTTTTACGTGCCAAAACCCTAAAAAAAGATGCGAAGATGAATAGAGATCGATGCCAAAGCAATAAGAATTAATTTAAGGAAGGTGAAGAGAATTAGAGAAAAGAGGCTGCGGAATTCGGGTCCGGCTCCCCTCCAATACTAGCATTGTCCAATGATTTCCAATACACTATTGGATGATTGCCACCTATTAAAATTAGGTTGAATGGTTCAGATTAAATTATTATATAACCCTCATCTTCCACCGTTATCTTACTTCTTTTCCTTCCGTCTTCTCCTCCCTTCCTACCTCCATCACAACTTTTCATTGTTGTTACCAGAAAATTTCGAACCATATATAATGTGTATATATATTTTCCAAATAATATATATATGTTTTCCATTTATTATTCTTATATTCTACGCATAATCAAGATTTGAACTGTTGATTAGAGGATTAGCACATTAGATCTACGAAGTCATCCTCAAGCTTAAAAAGTTGAACTTTAAAATCAAATTCTTCTCTAATCTGTAATGCCCGTTTGGTCTAGCTTAAAACTCTTTTGAAAAAGTGCTTCTGGAAAAATCTTTAATTTAGAGCTTCTGGCTTTTAGTTCAAAAACAATTGAAAAGCACTTCTGGAAAACACTTATGGATTTTCCGTTTGACCCAGCTTAATTTTTTTTCAGTAGATAAGCTGGGCCAAGCGGACCCGTAATATAACCCATATAAGATTTTCTTATTGCAATATAACCCAGATGGGATTTTTTTGTTACTACAAGAGTTTTGCTTGATTGTCTGATCCATATCTCGACTTCTTCTTTTTTTTCATTGGCAATTTTTTTCTTTGGTAAAACTTTTGTTTTTTTTTCGTTTGAGTGTTGTTGAGGAAGGTAAGAAGAGCACACGGATTGAGAAGGAAAAAGAATGAGATAACGGTGGAAAATGAGGGTTATGTTAACCTTTTAATCTCAACTATTCAACCTAATTTTAATAGGTGGCAATCATTCAATGGTGTATTGGAAATCATTGAACAATGCTAGTATTGGAGGGGAGTTGGACCCGCGGAATTCATCGATTGATTCGACTCGATATGATATATATATATATATGATATATATATATATATATATATATATATATATCATGAGAAGGGATCAATTTACACCCGGTGTAAGTTACATCCTCTTTTTGCTCTCTTATATCTTTCTGTAGAATTTATATTTATTCAATATGACCGTTGGATCTTAAATTCTTATCGCATAGATCATGTATGTCAAATTTCAAGTTAATTGAAGATATTTAACTATATGTTTGATGCATAATATTTTCCACCGTTAAATATATATTGAACATATTGAAAAATGTTGGAGTCCCGATCGATATGATAAAGATATCGGATCGACTTGAAATTTTACGTCCATGATCCCGTCAATAAGAGTATTAAATCGAACGGTTGATTTTTAAAAATATTATCCTAAATTAAGTTAGAAAAGTTATTTTACACCTAGTGTAAGTTGATCCCTCTTCATATATAATATACCTTTGCGCTTTGCAGGCCCTGAGTTGAGTTTGCCTTGAGTTGCAGCCAATTAAAGATGGGCTTGGGCCTGGTGCTTTACTTTTTAACTGATTTTTCTTTTTTTTTAATTTTTAATATAAATACTAAGAATATACAGTTGAAAAATAAATCAAGATTTTGTGATCAATTCCTATGACATTAATAACAGCCTTTTGCTAATTACTATATAATATATAATATCAGCAAATAACATTCACAATTTAAAAAAAAAAAAAAGTTTAGAAAACAAAAGTTGCAATCTAAACCAAATTAACAATTCAACAGTGGCAAGATAAACACTCAACTCCCCATTGGATCCAATGGTAGATTTATGCTACATGGCGTTTTCCTGGTTTAAGTTAAGCATTCACCTTTGAAAATATTTTGAATCCTGAAAGTGAAGGGGTTCATTCCCCCAGGAAACCCAACCAGCTACCATTTCTCTAGCAAATAGTTCAATAGATCGAGCAGGTTTGACCCCTGGAACATGCTCCAACAGTAATTCTACAAACATAACCAGAAGGAAATGAGTTACGAATGAGTGAAAATTCAAGCACGGAGTAGTCAGTAGCCAAGTGGGCTACAGAATAACAGAAGTTAGTTCATAATCTTTCACAGCATGGCAGAGTTGCAAAATTACAACCATATATCTCAAGTACTCAGTTGATAACAGTATTACCTCCCACTGGGAGCTTCCTTGAGTAACCTCCTGGAATGCTTATGATTATCTGTTTATCTTTTACAAACATAAATTCTGGAATGTATTCTGAATCCTTAACCTGTAAAATTTCAACAATGTAAGACAGAGAATCCCGGCAGGAGCAATAAGAAACTAAAAACATGTCTATAGCAACAGCATACATTCATCACTTTTCCATGGCTGTATCCCAGGATAAGGCATTCATATGGTCGATGATGAAAGAGGTCAAGATCACTGATCAATGAGCCATCTACTCTCACCTGAAAGCTCAAGCAAAGCCAGATAAGTGAAATGATAACTTGCAAAGCACCACTGTTTTAACTGCATCAAGACCACACACGAGAGAGAAAAGCTGAGAGGATCACCTTCAACCAGTAAATGGTGGACAAATATCTAACTCCCCATGCAGGGAATAGATCATTTGTAACAAAGTTACGCAATTTCTCCCTATTTGTCACCCATAAGGCCACAAGTGCACCATCTCTGTGAGTAAGTTGCTTAATAGGAAGTGACAAAAAGTACCGGTTTGGTAAAGTAGGGTAGCTGAAGCAATCAGGAAATCAAACGTGTTAAAATGCATCGACAAAAAGAGAGCCCCAAGAGACAAGAGTATCATCCTCAGCAAGATCTAGACTGTCAAAAGATACAATGAATTTGATAAATACACTGAAGAATTTTGAATCACATACACTGATTTCTGACGAGCACTTCCATTTTCCCATGGAGGATCTATGACTATAAGGTTGAAACCACTATCAGACTCAGCTGCATAGGAGAAAAATAGAATTTCAATATTCACTATAATTCCATCATACATGAGTCATTGGTTCTTTGAACAGCTAATGAAAATTTTAGGAATTGTTAGCGAATAAACAATATTGCATCTATTTATATCACCAGTGGGAACAGCAAGTGGAATTGGTTTTCAAAGCATGACTAATAAATGGTTTAAGATTGTTCCTCAAAAACAGGTTAGACGTTTTAGAACAGAACAAAATGCAAGAGGAAAGAAAAGAAATAAGACAATTGTAATAAAAATGCAATGTGCAATAATTACCGGGAATAAGGTTGTGAATCTGCCCCAAATCTGACTTCAACATGATAGAAGACAAGAACATGTAAAAACATGTCAGACATAATAAAAATGAATCTGAATTCTGAAACACCTTCATATATATAGAATTAAACTTCAACAGATACATGACATTATAACAGCTAATACTACATTCCAATAAAATCAATGTACCATATAGAAGCAACTCTCTCTGGGCACTATATAACGCCGGTTGAGAAATTCAGCCTCCACTTCTTCGCGCGAGTCATTAACGACTAAGTTATTGAAAATCGGAAGCACTCTCTGCTCACCTTTTCGATTTTCTGAAACAGTGATTCAAAATCAATAACCAATACACAAAATTTAAATCATTAAATTGATTAACAAGGAACTCTAAGCAAACCTGCATTATCACTCTCGTTTTTCAGTTTAAAATCGAGAGTTATATCATACAAAGGAGCTTGCCACACTTTTCCAAGCTGAATAAACGAATGTTCTTCACCGCCGCTTAACTCCGTCGACGAACAAACATCGCTCTTTAATCTGCTCATAATTTCTGGGAAATCAGCCGCTTTAAGTAAAGATTCATGCGCTTTTACCAATGAGGGCCTCGCCTCCTACACCAAACAGCAAAAATAAATTTAAAAAAAAACGAATTAAAATCTTATAAAAGAATGCTTCCATGATTTTACCTGGTGGCGTTGATCGGCGGCTTGTTCTTTTTCATTGAGAGTGTAAGGCTGCTTCGTCGGTTTCCGTTTTCGTTTCTTTGGATTGGAGGAGAGAGTGGATTCTTGAGCGGAGTGTTTGGGTTCGAAGAAACGGGAGTAGTAGGCTGAAGGGGATATCTTAAACCGAGTGTAGGATCGATTGAGCACGCGAACCGGGTCGACGAAGACGGCATTAGAATCCGGGAGTCGATAAATGCCGGAATCCAAGAATCTAGATAACTTGTCGCCCGGTTCCAACTCGTCCTCCATCTCTGCAACTCAACTCAGCTCAGCTACGCGCCAATTTGAGCCTCAGTTTTGGGCCGAGGGCTTCGAATTTGAGATTGGGCTGGACTTCATGATTCGCCAGTTGATCCTAACTCCCTTACTGGGCCTGGCCTGAACTTAATGCCAATTTTTCTTTTTTCTTTCTTGAATTTTGACTATGATTTGACTTCAATGCTTGGTTTTAATTAGTATATACTCGTATCATTTTAATTCACTGTTTACTTTTTTATAAAGACTTTCAGCTGCATTGCACTTTTTTTTTTTAGAAAAGCTGCATTGCACTTGAATTGTTAATTCAATTGTTGAATGTATCGTATCTCAGTCGTGAGGTACTGAGTTTAAATCTCACAATGTAAGTTTAGTTTGTAAATTTGTGATCCAATGTGTGTTTTTTTTTTTTTTACCTGACTTAGTGATCCAAAGTTTAAGTCTCACGAAATATAAAGACAATCATTTAATTTTAGTTGAATTTTCATAAAATGTGTAAGCATATAAGAAATTGTTATTGTAATGTGATTTCGTTACACCTCTAAAAACCTCCAATTTTCATTTCTAATGAATGATTCCCAAGTAAAAAATTGAAGAGAGTTCAACTATTAATTGTGTTGACTTGATTTTGTCCATCTAGAAGACTAGAACACCATACATAATTTTGACCAGCTTTCCTTTATTAAGGTTTGATTGCCCCACCTTATCACCACTGCGGTTTGACTAAAAATTCTCTTCCGACCATGGCCTTTATTTCTCTATCCAGATCTTCATATTATCATAAGTTGTTTCATTTCTTCTTCTTTTTCAAATTATAAATGATTTGTTAAGAGGTAACCAACAGCACGTTAAAAGAAAACTACTCCCTCCATCTCATATTATCTGTCTCTTTTGAGTCAAAATAATCTAACTTTGATCTTTAATTATAAAAAAACTATATAGAATTAAATTTTAAAAAATTATATTTTGATTAAGTTAAGTCTTAAGCTTTTCAAAACATATTTTTTAAGAATTTGATTATACATATTTTTTCTATAATTAAAGGTCAAAACTAAGATTAGTTTGACCCAAAAGGGACAGATAATATGGGACGGAGAGAGTATATTACTACGAGATATCTGCCAAAAGGAAAAAATAAAAATTGCTGGTAATTGGATTACGGGTTTTATGATAAACATTGGGATTACTAGTAGCCTTGAGGCGGAGTTGTGGGGTGTTCGGCAAGATTTATTGCTAGCTAAAGAGCGAGGTTGTATGCCGTTGATTGTGGAATTAGATGCAGCAATTGTGGTTCATTTTTTGAAAACTTCTATGGAGTGTTCACATCCTTGGTGCGTGACTGTTTAGAGATTCTTAAGGGTGACTGGATCATGGATATAAGACATATTTTCAGGGAAGGAAATCAGTGTGCGGATGGTTTGGCAATGTTGGCACATGAGGAGGTTTATGGAGTGACTATCTGCAGTGAACCGCCTGAGCAGATTGTACACTTGTTAGAGGAAGACCGGGCCGAAATTGGCACTCTGAGACCGTAGTTGGCTGCCTTTACTCTCTTTCTATTCTTATGTATAAAGAAAAAATGAAAACTATATTACTACAAGATTAACAACAATATGTTTCTACTTTCTACTACTATATATTTACCAATTACCAACTTGAAATTAGGTTAATTAAAAAAAAGTAATTTTTTAAATAAATTTTTGATACTATATGTTAAACTAGAATTATAAAAATTAAATCATGAGCGAGCCGTGAGGTTATTTGATATTTCACTCCTATTATAAGATTTTGATTATAAAAAATCACTTAAAAGAGTTGAATTAATCTCTCAAATTTATCATTATTGATTAAGAGCAAGTGCAATGAATGCACCAAAACAAAATTTTGTTGTAAAAAAAGAAAAATCTTCTCCAACGAATGCTGCAAATTTCGGTTCCCGATGACCAACATTTTGCAAATGCTGCGATGCGGTACTATAGCTCAAACACAAATTTCTTTTTTTCTTTCCCCTTTTGCCCTTTAACAATTCTGTTTATTACTTCTTATATCCTTTTTTGTATTTGCTAATTTAAATTTTGAGAAATATCAACGTTTATATTTAAAATTATTATGGAAAAAATATATATCATTAGAAAGATCTCATTGAGACCTTTAGAATAAGACCAATATTAAATATGTTTTTTTTTTCACTTTTTCAATAATTAGTTTTTGGAGTTTATTTTTATTTCAACTAATTAATAATACAAGAAGAACAACCACATTAAATTTACTTAAAGGAAAATTAAAATACAACTAAAATAGAGTTAGGTAAATTAACATTTATACTTAAAATACAATTAAATTTACAAGAAGAAACTTATATGAATTAATAATAGTTAACGAATAAATGGTACAAAAAATGGTGTTATACGTTGAAGGAGAAAAATTTGGTGTAAGAATATTCTCAAAAGATTCTTTCTTAACATCATTTTGGTGCAATATTTGGTGCTATACATTGTACATGCTGTGGTTTTTTTTTTTTTCCGGAATTAATATATAGTTGACATTGGTCAATATATGAGGTGATTTTCTTTTATTGGCTACCCATGAGCAGCATGGGATGGGATGCCCTTTCGGGCTATAAGGTGATTTGATTCAAGGCTCTAAAATGAAGCAATGAATTCTAAATCTTTTTTTTTTTAGCCAGAACTCTAAATCTCTAATGACTAATTGCAAAGAGTTGTGACTTGTGATTTGTGAATAAAAAAAGGGAAAGGAGCTTCTAATAAAACCTTTTTCATTTTTGTGTGGATCAACTTTTGTTTACTTCATTTGTTCATCACTAATTTACTACTACTATTTAAAAATACTCTACTTTATCTGATGGGCCACTGCACCCAACCAAGCCCAAAACCGTTGTGTTAAGTACAAAAGACAAAGTCAAAGAAGTGTAAAAAAGCGAGAGTCTAATATATTAGGAAGCTTCTTGGAAGAGAGTGAGACAGGAAGCGTCGGCCCCACCAACTTCACCGGATTGCATGAGCTCAGCCAACGACAGAGGGCCACGTCAATGCTCTTCCAGTCTTCCTCCAGCTCAATGTTATTTGTAAAAAACACAAAAACATTAACTATGATGGACGATCAAGATCAACTCTGTTAACTGTGGGCGGGTTTCAAAGGTAAACCCTGGTTAATTATCTGGTTTAATTAATCACTCCCTCCCCTCACATATATAAATACCCATTTCCAAGCAGTGATTAATCATAATTCATAAGTGTGTGAGTCTGAGTCTCCGAATCACTCTTGATCCGGTCCGGTGGTTTCAAGGGTTAGTTATATCCTCTTTTTATGCTTCTTTTTTATTTTCTTCATTCTTTAGCATTACTATAATAATTAATAAACTTGTTCTGTTTTATTGATAATTGCTATGGGTTTACAGTTTTTGTTGTTCTCAGTTCTTTATATTTTTTTCCCGTTATAGTGGAGAAGAAATTGGTTACATATAAGACTGCTGTTTTTATGTTGTAATATTACCAATTTTTATCAAACAAGTTAATTAGTACTGTGTTGTCCATATTAGGATTTTTTTTGTTTTTTATAAAGAAGAAATGTTATTGTTTGGTTTCTCTTCTTTTCATCGTTTCATTCATTTTCGGAAACAAACCGAGAGAATATAGTCGTTAAGGATTCTTAACTCCAAAGTTTTGTCTGAAACAGGTTTGAAAGTTGAAACTCAAGCAGCTGTCGCCAATAGTTAAGGTAAGGTTCGAGTTCTGCGCCTCCTGCTCTGCTCTGTTTTACACTACTGCTATTTTCATTTTCTCAACCACAAATAGGCGGGGTTGGGTTTCGTTTACTCTCCGCAGCTAACTAGTATATTTTTAACTTGGGCTGATCTGCTCTGCTCCTGCCGGTAGGGTTGTGTTGATACCCTGCAACTCCGCCATCGTTTTCCCTTTTCATTTTCCGGCCAACAACTCCGCCGCCTTCGTTTATTATGATTAATTCCTAAATCTAAAAGCCATCATGATCATAATATAATGATGATTGATGAGGTTACTCTAGCTATAGCTAGCCTTTTCATAATTTGCATGAAAAATTAATAAAATACGTAAATAAATTCATAGATTCAATTCATCTATGTTAAATCAATTCGATTTAACCGTAAGGTGTTGTGTTGTCTAATCATGGTCCAATATAATAATCTTAACTTAGACCAATTTATAACAAAGGGTTGGTATGTATTGTCCAGCTTAATTGGTCTTAAATAGTTAAATTGCAATTTTATAATCAAATTATCTTGGTTGGGACAGTGCATCTGTGCATGCAGTACCGAAACCCTTTTACTTTTCTTTTACACTGTTTTTTTTTTTTTAAATCCCTGATTTATAGAATTTTCATAAGAAAACAGAAAAGGAAACAAAAAATGACAAAGACCCATATATATACTATACAGTACTATACATATCTAAGAAACATTACCTTACGTTTTCTTTATTTCCATGGCCAAGTTGAACTAGCTGATAACTGATTTAGCTCGTCTGCCACTGTCCTTGTTTGTATTTATATTTACTAATTATAGTACTCAGAGATTATGTACTCATCAGAAATACGAAGACAATAGCTAAAGTAAATTCTCATCCGGAAAAAGGCTTAAAATGGACCCAAATGATAAGGAGTTTAGATTTACAAATTTGTAGGTACTTGACACGACAGGAAAGACCTGATAGCAAAATCTTATTCTGGTATGCAACAAAATTTAACTGTATCAAAGTCAATTTCTCGGTTTGTTCAAACTTGCTCGGTATATTTTTTCAAGCAGGACAAGATTTCAGTTCACTTAGGAATGAATCAGTTCCTTATATTGACCATAAAGAAAATGGTTCAAAGTGTTTTTTTATAAGATCCAACATTAGTAAGGCTGATATTAAGAAATTTTGTAGGAAAATATTGCAATCTAGCATAGTAAAATTTACTATTGTCTTGTCTTAATTTTTTCCCATTTTAGAAACCAAGTCCAAACACTATTTCCTCATTCAATTTGACCATCACTATAAATTGCCCCAAAATAGTTTTGTGAGATGGGCCAGGTGTCCATGAATATCTCGAGTTGCACCAACATATTATGAAACCAATGGCAAGATTTAAGAATAATTAGAAGCATAACATGAATATTGAAGTTTTAGTAACTTGAAAGTGCTAACCTAAAATTGACTTTAATTAACTATATTTAACTAGAACTAGAATCCCCTGGATTATTCTAGATCTAGAAAAAGACTGTACGAATAAAATTTCATCGCCCTACATTTCTTAAAAGAGCTAGATTTTGATCAATCTTATTCTTATCACATTTAGGTTGTCGATATTAATTTTGACTCTTTCACTAAGAATAACTCCTCTCCTTTTTAATACTACTCTTTTCGCTTTTCTTAAGACTAAGACAAATTTTTATGTCTAGTCGCTCAACTTATCCACGTACGCCAATCAGATTCCTTCTTTCCACTAAATTTTCGGGTGATATTATCAACTTTTCGCGCGATCAAATTAGAAATCTCGTTAATAATAATTTGACAAAAACAAAAACAAAGCAAAGCCAAATTAGCCCACTTGACACTAGTTAGGGGAATTTTGAGATCACTCCACGGCTCCACCAACTACAAGTCACCACGTGGACAGTACGGAGCCGGCATGCTTAACTTAACCACTAACCAGGGTTAGTTCAGCTCCTTTATAAATACGTACTAGTTGGCAAAGGGCGTTAACGTCGTTAGATTCATATTTTAGGAAACGAAGTAGAAACAGGCTGTGGGGGCTCTCACTCTCTCCGGTGGCTACTCTCTATAGTTGGTTAGGAACTTTCCGATTTTCAATTTACTTCTTTGTTTTTCTTTATTCAAAGTTTTTTTTTTCTTTTTCTTTTTCTCAATATAAATGTAAGCTCAGCTCATATGTTAGAAGATTAAGTCACACTAGTGTCTGTTTGGATGATGAGAAAGGTAAGGAAAAGAAAAGATATGGAAGGAAAGAGAAAGTGTTTTTCGTTTTTGATGTTTTTGTAGTAATGAAGTTAACGTCAACCCTAAGTCAATGAGATAGGGGACCTTAAGATACTGATTGTTTTACATGTCATCCTTCTTTCATTTCTTGGAAAGCATCTGATCAATATTTGGTTTCTTTGGAATTTGATTTTGGGTGACAGAGTAAACGCCGGAATAACTAGTCCGATAGCTTAACTCCACCGGAAAGTGAGGTGTGCTTCTTTTCTCCATAACCCTTCTTTTACCTGTCTTTGGTGATCATCTTTGACTAGTTTAATGTGAAAGTTATCTTTGTTTGTGAATATTCATATTCTGATAAAGGAGAGATTATGGATAGAATTTTATTATATTCTGATCATCTTGATATGTATTGGTTGCATATAAAAATAAATTTTGGCTTAACCCAGAATTTGGCATCTATTTTAGTGTTTCCCAAAGCGCATTAACATGTCTTTAATGGTTGCTTATGCTAATTGAAACAAGTGAAAAGGTGGTCCAGGCAGGGATCTATGTTCACTTCAATTTATTGTTCATTTATGTAATCTTAAATCTTAATACAGGAATACTTTTGGCTATGCTACATGATTCTGTTTTCTGCACTTAATGCATCATTCCCTGTTTTTGTGATTTTCCCTTTCTTACCATTGTTAATGAGCTGCAGAAACTTGATACCCAATGGCTTGAAAGGGCCTTAATTTTATAGCTTGATCAAATGGAAATTTTTGCATCAAAAGAAAAAAAAAGGAAATTTTGTAATCTGGTTGTTTTGTTCTTTTTTGTTGTCTGAATTCAGATCATCATGGTCAATTTGGTTGCTTCCCCACCTGCAAGTGTTGGTTCCACCTGCATCAATTTTGAGGAACCCTTTATCCTTTTGGGCAAATTGATTAGCGGGTCTCCTCTGCCAAACAATGTTATTGATGATGTTAATCCTTACATATGGGTGCCCCAATATTTACCTGGTAAGGATCTTATTTTGCACACATGCTGTGAAACAAGGGGTTAGGGGATCATTTTCTTGTTTTACAAAGCTCATGGTACTTAATTTCTACCTGCAGTGGGTTGTTGGTTCTTGATTAACTCCAAGGAGAGCATTAATACGGAAAATGGCTTTTGGAAGACCAAAGGGGAGGCCTGTGAAGTATTTTCAGACACTAATGTTATTGGTTGGAGAACCACTCTTGAAGCTGAACACTGTGAGCATCACTATGTGATGGAAGTGTTCAGCACAACTCAGAAGAGACTGTATGATGACAATGAGAAAAAGGTGCGCTACTCAAACTAAATGTTCTACAAGCTTACTCATTATCATGTTTGTTCTATTTCAAATTTTTTTGCAACTGAACCTCCAGTTATTAATCTGTTTGATTGGATAATAACCAGGAAACCATCTCCCTGAGTAGAGTTCTTCTTGTTCCCAGCCAGGAGGTGAATCAGAATGCGTCTAGTGCTGGTGTTGACACTGAAACAAGGAATAACATGACACATCCTCCAGTTCTGAATGCTCAAAGCAGTACAAAAATAAGTTCCTCAAGGAACCCTGAGGTATGTCAGTATCTGCTTCGGTCCAGTTCCTTTTCCTTTTGGGATATAGATGAGGTTCAATTTCCATACATATTACTGGTCATATTTTCGCTGAGACAACTTGATGAGTAATTGGTTGTGTATACAGATTTAGTTGCACCCTTTAGTAAAAGTTTCAACTTGATGGCTTTAAAAACTATCAGCTTGCACCTTTTGCTGTAATTGCGACAATTGAAGTCACATTAAGGATTTGCTACAATATCAGAGAAATGCACCAAGCTAGCACATGAACCCTGTTTTAGTGCTAGAGTGTCTCATAAGATTGATACATAAGATGCAACTCGTGTAGAAAAGATCCATGTGAAACTCATTGACATTAGGTGTATCAGGGTTTAGCTTAAGAGGAGTTTTTATTCTCTTATTCAATTATTAAATCTGTGTGTCGTTCTGTTATTGTGTTTGAGGTCTAGCATTTATTTGTAGGTAAACAAGCATGATGAGAAAGAAGCATTAGCTGTTGCAGAGAGACTTCCAGCACCAGAGCATCATGAAGATCACCTCGGTTATTTCTCAAGAGAACAACTTGAATACTTTTCAAGATCAGGTGATTTTCTGGAAATGAAGGATCTTATTGACAACCGAGCATCACCTTCCTCAAGTTCCGAAAATTCAAGTGCAATGAGTGTTTCATCAGATAATTTTTCTGATGCAATTCATTTGGAAGATCTTGATGACCCAATTGTGGAACAGAATGATGCAAGTAGAAGGCTGAATGTCTCTGCAGCAAAGAAGCCGGATGAGGTGGTTGTAATTCCAGCAACTTTAGGTATGCCATCTTTCTTACTTTATTAAGGCTTGTTGTTTTCCCATCTTCCTTCTGCTCCATTTCACATGATGATTCCTTGCATTTCCTTAGAGACTTACACATTCTTCAAATTCCTGAAATTCTATCAGATAACCAAAATTCTAGGCAACATGTTGGCATTAGGTCTTCTTAGACTGCTGTCTAGTTAATTTGGTTATACACATGTAGTATAATATTGGAACATTTGATCAAGTTCAAATCAGTATTTCTCCCAGCATTACCTCTTTTACTTTTGCTTGTATGATAAATTTTCTCATGTTATATGCAAAAATACTGATCTTCATTGTGTTAGCAGAATCTCTAGTTAGTGTTGACGGAAGCAACTCGGACAGTGATGCATTCTTGGAAACTGCTGGGAGCAAAGACCCGAACAACAAGGTCAAAAAGCATGCCAAAGGGGATCAAAGGGATGAAGGTCCATCATCATCTCCTAAACCATCCACATCATCTGACAGCAGTATGGGAGCACCATCAGGTGGAAGAAAGAGAGCTGCTTTTGGCAGAATGAAAAATCTTCGAAAGAAGTACTTATGCTTCCTGCCATTTTAGGATACAAATAGTTCTTCTCACACATGGAATCTGTAATTTATATATATACAGTAAATTAGTACTTTATCTGGTAGATTAATTATCTTACTCATAGCACTTACAGTCTAGTGATTTGCTATCAAATTGTGTAGATTAACTGCAATGTATTAGCCCGAACAAGCTCGGGGGCTTAGACAAATGGAAAAGAAAGTGTTATTAGAAAGGATGATAAATGGCATAGCTTTACCTTTATTCGCAATCATCTCTATTTTTCACATGCATTCAAGCAAATGGAACCTCACTTGACCTAATTTAACATACCTAACTTAAACATTTATAGTACTTGGATGGATAAATGGTTTGTTGCATTGCCTTAACATTGCTAATATTTTGGCCCTTGTATGTGAGGTTTTGCATTGCTAATATTTGGTGTTATTTTTCTCACCAAAAAATATAGAATCTAACGTTTGCATTGCTAACGTTTAAGTTTGGTGCAAAATAGGACAAATTTGGTGCAATTTGCTAACGTTTAGACCCAATTTGATCTTGTTTAAAGATTTAGACTCAAATTGAGCAAGTTTGGAAAGGTTTAACCCCAATTTGGACATTAGGCCTATTTCTAAATAGGTATTTAAAAAGAACCATGGCATATAGACTTATAAGTAGGCATTGTTAATCTGCAATATTCAAGAGCTTTTTGCATATCTCCCAGTTTCTCAAGTCTGGAGTCATTTTTGAAAGGCTGTAATCTCAAATAAGGGCCCGAACTTTCATAAAAATTTCAAATAAGGGCCCCAAAACACAATTTCAACAAATTAGAAGACACACTAAGTAAATTTTTACAAATTAGGTTCTCCTCAGATGAAAACCAATGCTTGTCATGCCTACACATCAATTTTGATAGAAAAATGGTGTTATTAAATTAATTAAAAATCAAAACATTTTAATCCAAATAAATTCAATAAACGTAGTATGATACAAGATTTTTCCGTGCTTTTTAATTTATATACATCTCACACACTAGTATTAGCTAATATCTTGCACAATATGTCATAATCTACTAAATCTGTACTTTGATTTGTTGAAATTGTGTTTTGGGGCCCTTATTTGAGATTTTTATGATAGTTCAGGCCCTTATTTGATTCTTTAATCTTTTTGAAACTAACATATAACCGAGTTTCTGACTGAATGATTACTGCATAGTATTTAGTTTGGATTTGGGTTCAGCTCAGGGTTGTTAAACTTAGGAAATAGTAGGTGTCCAAGAATACCCTATATGGGGCAGTAGGGGTCCAAATGATATATGGACTAAATTTCTCGAAGGCTCAAATGGCCAAAGCCCGGAGTAGAGGGGGAGCAATCAATTTCTTGCCATGAAAATTGAAAAGCTCGGCATTATTATAAAATGGCCTACCGTCCATTAATCCTCACTTTTAGCAACTTTAAGCCAATGATGATTTCTTATTTTCCACATACATTCAAGCAAATGGAGCCTTATCAACTCAATTATCAAATGCTAAAATGGGTTTTTGGGTAGATAAGAAGAGTAATGTGGGTGATTAATTAAGTGTAAATAATTCCAACGACCGCATTAAAATCTTTAACTACAAAATTAGGATTAATACTTGCTAACATGAAAAAGCATTATCCTAAATGAATCCCAACTAACAGAGCAGCCTACCAACAATTTATTATAAAGCTTAGAAACTAGACATGATGACCATTGACCTAATTTAACTTCCTGCCATAGGGGGCACATGTCCGCTTAAATTATTACATAGCTTAGCTTTAATTTGAACTTTTTTAAAAAAAAAAAAAAAAAAAAACGAAGAAGGTTCAAAATTGATTTAAGAACTTGCAAATATTTCTGTTCTATTCCCTCTTCCCACATCAATCTCTTTCACTCCACCAATCAAAAAAGACTTAAAAGATGCTTATCATCACATATTAGATTCCAAGTAAAAGAAAATGAACCTTATGATAAATAAATTTGTTTCCTTAAAATTGACATAATTAAATTCTTAAGGAAGAAGGGGAAAAAGCAATAATTTGAGGAGGGTGCTACCAATGGTGAATTATAAAAAAACAATAATTATAGGAAGTGAAAGTATTAAAAAGTCAGTTAAAAGATTTAACTTTACTAATTTGATTACTATTTAGTTTGATTTTTTCATCATTTCAATATTGGTTTTTTTGTTATTCTCACAAATTTTTAAGAGTGTTTTTGACTTTCTAACAATTTAATATAATATAATATATTTATAAGTGGTTTGGCTAAATGGTCTATTTAACATTATATAATTTTCTCTCCGGTTATCCGATTAAGGTGATTTAAGTGTCTATTAAAAGACTGTTCCATGATCTACAACTTTAATGAAAGACTCAAAAACTAAATTTAATGTTTCAAGTATCAAATATGCTTTCGAAAAATTTATTGTTTTGGTTAACGGGATTAGACGGTCTACTTAATATTATCAAACTTTTATTTCAGATGTCTTATTGAGATGATTCAAGTTTCTCTTGAAAGATTGTTCCATGATCTACAACTTTCATGTAAGACTCGGAAAACTAAATTTAATGTTTAAGGTATAAAAAATACTTCCAAAGAATTAGTTGTTTCGGTTAAAGGAAATAAACAGTCTACTTAATATTACATAATTTGTGCTTATGGTGGAAATTGGACCCATGGAGGGTTTTTTTTTTTAAAAAAAAACTTCCCAAAATACCCTTGATCTTTAACTCAAATAAAAAAAAACAAGCATGAAATGACCGAAATACCCCAATCAATTTGTTCTTAGGTTAATGAGCCTAATTCTTTAGACCGATTTTTTTGGCTGGATCCTTACATAAGTCCAGATTTTTCAAAACACATGACCTAAAGCAATTAGTCACCGTCCTTATTTGGCAAACCCATAAGTCACCAATAATATGTTGAAAACTGATTGAGAACTATTATATATCAAGTACAAGAACATGTTCGCGCAGTGAAACGCGCAGGCTCTTACCTAATAATATATACTAAATGTTATTTGAAAGACCTAGACAATTTACCAAAGGCCTCTTTTGAAGATCGACGAGGAGGCTCTATTTGAACTCTTTTTGTCCTTTCTTGTCTTTTCCCACTTGCCAAATTACTAAGAAGACCTTAGGTTAGTTTCTAACCAGTTCTTACCCTTGAGCCTTTTTTTTGTAATTATCATTTTCTTTGACATAAATGTTATAATAAATCATATCCCCCTTATTTCTACTTTTGCTAATGAATGCTAGAATTGTAACCTCTATTCAGGCCTTTCATGTCCATATGAAGAAGAGAGTAAACTTAGTTTTTGTTTAAGTGCTACACACTTTAAAGGAGGAAACAAAATCAAAATTATTGCACCTGTGCATGTACAAACTAATATTTACTATTTATTGCTAACTTTAGGATATATACTCAATGTTAATAGACTTTTAAGATGCAACACATTTAAAATCATAATACTTTCGAACTTTTCTACGCATCAAACAATTTAATTCGAACAGAAAATTATTTAAAGAGATAGATTTCTGAACGTCCGACACGCCAATACGGAGCGATCCACTTATAATATAATTAGAAAGAGTAATCTATGGACACTATAAAGCAAAAACTACATGGATATGGAGCCTCAGTTGAAGAAGAGAAAAAGCCGTAGATTCTTTGTCAACCCACGGCTCAGATTTATTTTCAATCTTGGTGTTTCTTCCTACGTGTCATATTGAGAAACAAATCTTATTGGTTCATTCACACACCACGCGGATCGCTAACTCTGAAAAGGAATTACAACCGTAGATGAATAACATAACACAATCCAACCGTCCAGATTGATTTAGTCTTTGGAAATTTTGGGACTTCCCGCGCGCTCTCTTTCATATTTTTCTCAATATATACCCACAAATTCGCTTCCGCTTCTCATCACTCATTGATCGACTCTCATCTCAACAGTTTCTCTCAACTTTCTCGGCAAACAAACACAGCCGTCCTCATTTTCCAGATCTCTCCAACTTGTTACTGATGGCTCGTACCAAGCAAACCGCTAGAAAATCAACCGGAGGCAAGGCTCCACGTAAGCAGCTGGCTACCAAGGCCGCCAGGAAGTCCGCTCCAGCCACCGGAGGAGTGAAGAAGCCCCACCG
The DNA here is from genome assembly GCA_001974825.2 of Corchorus olitorius. Lineage (NCBI taxonomy): Eukaryota > Viridiplantae > Streptophyta > Magnoliopsida > Malvales > Malvaceae > Corchorus > Corchorus olitorius. The sequence goes on from AWUE01019233.1 coordinate 32,923, forward strand.
TTTCAGGCCCGGAACTGTGGCCTTGAGAGAAATCAGGAAGTACCAGAAGAGCACGGAGCTTTTGATCCGTAAACTTCCATTCCAGAGGCTGGTGAGGGAAATCGCTCAGGATTTCAAGACGGATCTGAGGTTCCAAAGCAGCGCTGTCGCCGCTCTCCAAGAAGCCGCTGAGGCCTATCTGGTCGGGCTCTTTGAGGATACCAATCTCTGCGCTATTCATGCTAAGAGGGTTACTATCATGCCCAAGGATATCCAGTTGGCTAGGAGGATCAGAGGAGAGAGAGCTTAATGATGTAGTAGAATCAACTGTTAATCTTCCTCTCTTTTCTAGGGTTTATGTGAAGGATTTCTTTTTAGACTATCTTTTGTTTAGATTTCTGAATATGTAGATCCCCTTTTATATGGTTTTCTTGCTCTTAAATGATGAAATGTAACGTAAGTTTGGGAAATCTAATCAGAGTACTGGGTTTATCATATCCTGTTCATATTGAGTATCTGAGCGATCTTCATTTTCTCAATGTCGATAGCTTGAATATCTGATCATTATTTTCTGGGGAATTTGGGCAAAATTAAGTATTCCAAAATTTTAATGTTTAGGGTCGGTCAGAAATTATGAGCCAATAGCCCAACTAACCCAAGTCCATCTGCAACCTGACCCGGACCCATCAATCAAACTTGGCCCCGAAACTAAGATGAATTCGTAGTGTTTTTTTTTTTTTATTATTATAATTAAATTCAGCAGAAAAATGTAAAAGCCCAATGGCGATTGATGTATTGTGATGTGAGTCAGTAAATTTTACAGTAACTTTTTTTCCAAAAAAGAAAAGTATAAGAAAAAACCCAATGGCGGGAAAAAGGAAAATTGGCATCCAAGCATAAAGAGAAGTAAATGGCGGAAGATTAAAATCTGTGTTAATCGATTGCTGCTTGCTTAACTCCGGTGTTCGTTGAGATGGAAAAATATTTGGCTCCTTCTAAACCTACAACTGAAGAACCCAAAATCAAACCAAGGTAAAGTAAACATTTTCCTTCTCTCTTTGTTTTTTCTCCAGAAATTTTTTGGGTTGAATAAAGTAAAGTTTAATGAAATTAAGCTTGTTTTGAATCCAAAGGCGGCGTCCATGGCAAAGAAGTATACTCGAATTGAACGGAAAGTTGGATCCAAAGTACCGCCATAACCTCTCTGGCCTCCTTATGCAATCTTATTCTCAGGTCTTTCTAATTTTCTTCTTCCATTTTTCTTTTTGTTGTTTTTGTTCAATTTACTGATCTTTGTCTTGGTATGGCTTAGATTGGGGCATTTCCGCATTTTTATCACATTGATGGAAAGCCATGTGAAACCCATGTAGGCAATTATCGTAGTTCTTTTTCAATTCTATTTTCTCAGCTCTTTTACTCTTTTTAGTCTGTTGGATTATGACTTTAGACATCTGTTTGGTAGATGAATGGGGTGAACAGTATTGTGAATTCAGGTCGTCAACTCCCATTCAGAATGTAGGTGATTCTTATCTTTACATCTTGCTCTTCCTTCAGAAATCATTGTATTACTCTTATCTTTGATTTGGCCTTTTTCAATTTTCTGTTTATTATTAAGGGTTCAAGTTATGCTCTTGAGAATTTCTATAACCATAATGAAAAATGAAAAAACGGCTGTTTGGCAATGCCTTTCATATCCTTTCTACTTAGTACTTACTCATAGCTCTTGTTTTTATTTCAAGAGAGCTTACTAAAATTCTTTTTCAGGCAAGGAATATCTGCAGTTGACTTTGACAACAAGGTGAATAATATCTTCTGGAAATCTTTGATAATAAATCAATCCTGCTGATTGTGATTTTTTTTTCTTGATTCTTTATTTTAGTTTATACATGTATCTTATATTTAACTAGTCTCTTAAGAACAACATATATATGTATTGTTGAGTTGGTTGGCATATTTTGGACAACTCAAAGTATGATTGGTCACGATCCTAGCTAGATTATTAAACTTTGGTTTCAAAATGGTCTGGGCATATGTAGAACTTATCAAGCCATGTTGGAAGTGAACTTTAATCTTATGAGAAGGCAGCTGTTAACTTCCTGCCAATGATAGTTACGTGCTGAGGTGAAAATACATAACCATTCTTTGTACATATCACTTGAACTATAGATGGGGAGCTAGCTCTTTCCCATCCCATAACCCGCGCTCCCTCTCCAAGGTTTGAACTTAAGGCCTCCATTTTGAATGAACCTGAAAACTGCTGGCCTGAAGGTTCTTCTATTGGGTTAGTTGGTAGATTGGTGTTTCTTGCAGAATTGTTGTGTTGTAATCTTAATGATATCCGGAAGCCTATTAGAAACCATTTTATCAGTGTTTAGACCGACCAGGACTTCTAATTTGGTATATGATGCGTATGGATCCTGCTACTAAATATGCCAACGAATTTAGTTGCACCATTAATCTATTAAGTACTTTGCTGCAGTTTTATGTGACAAAAAGTGCGTTAATCGGTATTAATAGGAGATGCTGTTTCTTAAATTTTTTCCCTACCTCCCTGTTATTCTTCCATTGCATTACTTTTACTATTATTTCGCTTGCTAATTTTCCCCCAAATAATTGTCTCCAGGGTATATACTTGGTTTCTGTGACAAAATCAGGGTGCTTAACAGTGCATGACTTTGAGACTTTGTATTGCCACAGCAATGAATCACTTCCAGGTAAGTTAATCAACTAGAAGCTTGCTTTCCAACCCCCTCCCGCTATCTTCCCCTTCTCCGTTTGCGTTACCCTTCAGCAAAGTCCTATGTTGGCCGAGCCAGCAGATTTGTTTTTGCACTCTGGTCTCTATCAATAATTGCTTTACTTACGTTCATGGGTACTGAGTACACATGCTATTATATAGAAAACCTAAGCAAAAGTTCCTGCATAATGGTTTTGTGAAATAAGGAGAGAGATGAGGCAAATATTGCTTTGTATGGTCCACTGATGTTCATTATTAAGCTATATATCCAAAAATATGGTCTGACATGTTTACCTCTTTGCACGTTGGGTTGGTACAGTACAGTTATCACTTATGACAGAGCAGTGAATAAGGTCTACCTACTCTATAACGTTCAGCAGTTGCGCAATTGGTAATTATGTGTCATCCAGAGATTTGATTTAGGTGTCAGTTTGCATGCTGTAAATCTCCTACTCAAGCCATCATCTTCTTGGATCGGTTGATATCCAATTATTTTGGGCACTCATTGGGTAATTCTATGTCATCCGGGAAATTGGTTTTGGATTTGGGGTATCATTGTTCAAACCTGCTGATTGAGCCATCACCCTCATGGCTTGCGTATTTAACAGTCATAACTTGTTTTGCTGTCTCCTCAGCATAGTCATAGTGGCCCTGTGCTTACTCATGCATGCTCATAGTGTTGGGTGCAATAAAAGAACATAGTCTATCTGCAATGCAGTTTGCATAATGTTCTCAACATCAATGATGGTCATTCTAATTTACAAGGATAGTTTTTCAATCTTGACATTAATGATCTTGAATAAGGATGATAATAAACTTGGAGGCCGAATTAACAAGTTGCTTGTTGATCACTTCTAACTCTCTTTTTAAGATTTGAATTTCACTTTAAGGTACATTTCTGTTTTTTCTATCTGATAATTTTGATGACCATGAACATGTGCCATTTTTGTTTGCTTATTTTATTATTAATGTCACTTCCTTTATGAGTTTCCACTTGGATTCTTCTGCATAAGTTCTTTCCAACTTCCTTACTTGTTTGTCACTCATTTGGAATAGGCTTAAATGAAGATGAAAGTAAGCATTTATTGCATCTCTCTTTACGGCAACAACTTGATGTTGTCCGGTGGAATCTTGCTAACCAAGATGAGGTTGGTTCATTTACGTATCCACAAATATCATACATTAAAATATTGTAGATGGTCAAAACACTTTTTAGTCTAGTTTAACTTGCTTTTGCCATAGTTAAAAGAAATGGTCAATGTGATATTCTTTAACTTCTTTGACTCTAGCTTGTGGGTGGTGACAAAAACTATAGAGTTTACAAAATGTCCTTGGTAAATTTTCTGTGTGTAACTAATGAATGAAGTTTACAGTAAATTTCCTGTTTCTTTAAAGGGCATATTTCCTTTGATGATGACATTTCCAACAAGCCTGTCGAAAATTCCTGTTTTTAATGCTCTGATGAATAATGTGTAAAGTGGTTGTAACTGGCATATTATCTTTCTTTTCTCTTTGACATCTAACCTTTGACATGGTCATTTAATTTTGCTAGGTTGCTTGCACTTCTGTGAAAAGTAATGAAGTAATGATCTTTGATGTTGGTTTAGTCTCCTCTAAACCAGTTGAGGTAAGTTTCTCTATTGGTTTCTTTGGCATATGCAATAAGGATCTTTATTGAATGTGATAACCAATCTCTGCTGTGGATCACATAATCATGGATTCATATCTATATGATGTGGTCAGAAATAGTTGTCGCAGTTAATCATTTGGACATAAATAAAGTTTTCGTCTATACAAACATCTACAATTATATGTAGTATTTATTTACAAATTACAAAGACCCGCTAGGGAATTTTAATTGTAAAGCAGGAGTGCAATTCCCTGTATTTTCTATAATGAGGTGTTCATGAAGATTTGTAGAGAGAAAGAGATTGGATTTGAGGAATTGCATAGAATTTGAAGTGGTGTTAATTAGTCTAGTTTCATTTTTTAAGCAACGTTTAATGAGATTATGAGACCAGGATCCCTTTAAATTGAAAAGTGAACTATGCAGTTGATAACCACTTCTAATACCGAACCATATCCATTCTATAGCATTGCTTTTGCATCAGAACAAAACTCCTTCTATCTCCACATGTCACACCATTCTGACACTTGGTGGCTCTGTGTCCAATTTGGTCTGAATTTTGAGGGAAATTGCTTAAATATGTACATAGATACATCTTAAGGTAGAACTTTGAGTTTTACTAACTTAGGGGTCAGAGAAGTTGAGAAAGAAGTTTGGATTCTTAGCCTTGACAAGGTAAAATGAGCAAACAACTAAACAATTACCGAAGTTAGTAACAGTCATCCGGTTTGGAGTAATATACCTGACAGAGACAGACAAAGATCCACTTTTGAAGGGTTGATATTAGTTTTTTTCTCCCTTGCTGCAGTAACACTTTTTGGAGCACTTTTGAATTCTTTTAATGTTTAGTATATCTATTCGATCCAATATTCGATAAAATAATAATTTATGGCCCATTTGTTTATGATCTGCTCAATCCATCATATGCTCCAAGTTCATCCCGTATTAAGATGGGTGACTAAGAGAGGTTAATAGTTTCATTATAGTGTCATTAAGAGTACTACAATTGTCAGTCTTTATGCTTTTGTTCAATCAGGAAATTCTTACAGTTTGCTGCTATCTGGTAACATCCTGAATTTAATGTGTCATGATCATTTTGTTCACTGGTAACCCAGGTGTTAAGAACAAGACGAACTCTCTCTGTTCTTGGTTCTGAAGTCTCCAAAGGCATAAGTGACATAGCTTTTACAGCAACTGATGATTCAAGGTTTGTCAAAGGCTACTCACCCCCAAAATGAATATGGAAATATTTTGCATGCTGATATCAACTGAGAACTGCACTTAAGATCATAATTCCTTAATTCTATGTGGAATAAGTATATTAGCTGTTCATTAGACATTTGCCTAGAACATACTTAATGTTTTTCCTCTCATATCTGGGCTCCTTCAGATTAAAGTTATGGTTTTAACCTTAAAGGGGAAAATGTGATGTTTTTGTGTTTTCTACAAGACTAACTTTCTTTTTCTTTGGATAAACCTACAAGAATAACTTAATTTAGCATTGAAATCCATAAGGCAACAAGTTTTAGAGTTGAAATGCTACTACTTTTAGAGTGTTAGCTACATGCAATGCTAAAAGTATACATACTGATATTTCATTTTTTGGCTTTGGAGGAGAGTTAAAAGGCTTTTCTGGCAGAGAAACAAGCTAGTTACTGACCCCTTTGTCGGTCTATAAACTTGTTTAGCCATCTTTCCTTTAACCTGTAGTCTAATATATCTTTAGAGTGCCAGATATATAATTGCCTGGAGTTATTGATAATAAGATAGCGGGTTTCCTAACAAGGCAAAACTTATTAATAATTCAGCCATATTGTGGCTGCTAGTCTTTGTATAGGAACTAAAATTATTACATGATAATTTAAAAGAATTGAAACCAATTTTTAATGCCTAATGCCAAGTTAATTAATATTGTTTCTTAGATTTACTCAAGCAGTTGTCATTAACTCTTGATTCAGTTTTGAACTTTTCTGGTGACCAGGGAATCAGTAAGTGGAATGCTTTATTTTCAATGCTGATAGTGCTTTTTCTGGTTTTGGAATTTTTCTACATTACTGGTCGTATGTATTGGTTGATGACATAATGCTAGAATTTGTTTGTGTTATTATGGGGATTGTGTTTAGCTGCCACTATTATTCTTTCCTTTCTGATGATTGGTTTGCTCCAGGTTAATTGCTTCGGACACCAATGGTGTAGTCAATATATGGGATAGAAGGAAGAGTGTTCTTCCTTGCCTCGAGCTTATAACTGGTTCCCGTAGCACCCTCAACACTATCCAACCAAATGTGGAAAATCAGGTTAGTTAATAGATAGGTAGGTCAACTTGCATTCTTTCAAGATGCTATGCACTTTGTATTTTCTAATATTTTGCTTCTAAGCTAAACAATCCTTAACCTTAATAAGTTCATTTGTGCCAGACCATTTTTGGGGCTAGCAAGGATGGGACTATCTATATGTGGGATCTTCGTGGAGGGAGAACATCTGCTGCTTTTCAATGTCATAATGAGGTAACATTTTAATATTTTCCAAATTAATATTCCTGCATTAATACAAAGCTATTAGAAATTTTATGTTGCTCAATATGTTAACACATGACAGAAAATAACACTGAATTAAGAATATGGAACAATTTTAGGAATAATAATAATAAGATCCATGTTTGAGTTCATTACCGACCCCGTTAGGATGAGATCTTTGCTATACCCAGCTTGTACTGTGTTCCATGTTGGCCGAAGTGTGTCAGATTGTTGCTGGCATTAGCACCCCTGCTTAGGAAAACCAGTTGCATAGGTGCTAGCTGCAAACCTAGCTACCTTTTGTCATTATCAGAGTCCAGTTATTTGATGACTTATCTCCTGGCATGCTTTTAATTTAGCTTATACAGTTGAATATGTATTTAACTGATACATATGGTAACATCTATAAATGTTTGCACTCATTCAGGCAGGTCACCCGTCTCTATTATCTTTGAAGTTGGCAACAATGTTGGCAAAGATTGGATCTTTAAAGGTATGCATGATGACTTTGGCTACTTTCTTTCGCTCAAGAAAAACATTTGCTTCTGTTACTCTTTTCAAAGGGGCATTTAGATAGATAATTTCTTTGCCTGTCAACTACCAATCTTAATGGATGCCAATGTCCTGATGTGGCTTCTTGTTCCTAAAAGTGCAATACCTTATCTTTTAACAATTATGATTGTCCTTGTTTGATTAGGCACTTCCAGAAATATCAGTAGTTATGAAAACAATTTTTTTATGCAAACACATACAGATGTGAGGGTTCTTAGTTTATTGGAATCTAGAGTTCAGGGGAGCATACTTCATGCTATAGTAGCAACAGTCTCAGAGCAGTTCTTTCCGTAAGCTGCTTCTGATTTGTTCCCTTTGCTTTTCAGGCACAATCGGATATTGTTCCAAATGAAATACACTCCATCAATCTTGATCCTTCTTGTCCATATCAATTGGCATTCCATCTAGATGATGGTTGGTAGGTTGTCTAAATTTAGTCTTGGGTTGCTGATTATCTTCACAATTTGCCTCTGTTCATCAGTGATTAATGTTCAAAGAAACTAAACTTCATAGCTGTCATAATTTGGAAAACATCAACTTATTTATAACCTATTCTTTCGTGTTGATCTTTGAATCTACTGATTGTCCTTTTTGGCCAAATATTCCACCCTCAAGTAATATATTGCTAAGTAGATTTTTATTTTTACTTTTTATTTTTTTTTGCATAAAAGAAAAAAAAAATAGTGATTTCTGTTTTTGGTTTTAAACCACAAGCAAGCATCAGTAGTTTCTTCAGGTCACCCCACAAGAAAATGCCGCAGGAAATATTATTATGTTCAGGATTCATTTGTGATAACATTTCAATTACAAAGTTATCACTCAATATTGATGGCCTATGGATAAAGTCATACAGCCTGCCGCCTCTGTTATTTACCTAGTGGTTTAAAATTTTTATCTTCCAATAAGATAATTAGCATGGGAGACCAAGAAGATTGGAAACCCCAACTTTGAGATTTCTTACTTTCAATTCCTTTCGTCATGCAGGTCAGGTGTTTTGGATATTTATAATTTAAGAGTTACACATGTTCATTGCCCTCCTCCAGCTTGGTTGTAAGTAAAGTTACATCTTCAATTTTGTCATATGTAGTAAGGTACTGGGAACTTCTTTATAGAAATTTTCTTCTGCTTCTTTTTATTTTTCTTTAATTTTGATTTGTTAGGAATGGAGCCAGTATATCAGCTGATCTACTATACTTGAGAAAACCATCGTGGCTGCCAACATCTTCTGTAAGATATTTTATATCACTGGATTTTCCTTATTTGTTTGTGTGAAATTACAGAAAGTGACCTGGTCACAATTACTACTAGTCACAAATGGTTGCAAAACTCAGGAAAATCTGGGGCATGAGTGCATATATCCTTGAAGGGGAAATCATTGCTCATCTTAAAGGAGACATAACAACAGCTGAGCAATGTGCAACAATCAGTTTATTTAATCAACTTTATATAATTCTTCGTTTTTTAAACTTTGAAAATACACTCTATGGTTGTTTTGCATGTGGTTTCAAGGCATGCAGTATTGTCTTTATTGACAGCATTGTTCAGTACTCAGTAGCACTTGGGATAAGCCTTTTCCTTTTCATTTTCTTGCTGGTGCTCAAACAGTCATACTTTTCCCTTTGAGAATGTGTTTTACTCCCATAAAAATAAAGTGTTGTCTCAAACAAGTATTTGTCTGGTGCAGATTTATGTCGTTGGATCTTCATTTGACAGTGGCATTCATATTTTAGATTTTTATCCCGATACAAGCTCTCCCAGCCATGTCGATTACAAGTAAGAGAATTCTTATTCCTTCTTATGGAAGACATTAGATTCTCTGGAGGTTGAATTGGTTATTTAGGATGGACAATATGTAGAAGTAACCGCTCATTGTGGGGTGACCGTTGTGCAAGTTGATTATGGCTTCCTAGAGTTAATCTTCTTTTTTGGGGTTTATTGTTTGTTATTTTAGGGAAGATCTACAGAGTTTGTCCGAGATGAACTATCAAAGGAAGCAAAATATTTTTCTTCCATTATCTGAAGGTGTTACCGCATGTGCAACTCATCCGCTTAATGGTACCATCATAGCAGGGACAAAGGTAAGTATTATTCTGATACCATTATTTGATTTTAGATTATGGATATTGGATATAACTTCTTTTAGTTTTCACACTACTTTCATTTCCTCTTATAATTTAGTAATATGCTTTTTGAGAAAGAGATAGCATAGCTTACTGTTTACCCTAAACTTCTTGTTGAATGGCATCATTCCTATTTTTCACAAATTGTATCATAGCATCCGATTCTGAGTTTGAATGAATAATTTGTTTCAGAATTCGTCTTTGCTTGTCGTTTCTCAACCACACCAGTCATTCTAAGGCAGAAATTTGTGCAAGTAACAAGGAATGCCATCTGAAGTCAAGGAACGAGGCATTTTTCCTACTATTAGCCGGTAGCTCAGAACTGTTAATTGGATAGATTGAAAGAGGGTACATGAAAAGAGGGTACATGAAACACATTATCAACCAGTTTCAAGTTTCAAACATAGAGGTCCTTAGCTAAAGAGAGCATGGAATGATTTGGCTGTATTAATCCTTCATCAACAAGTTGTAAAAGCCAAGCTCTGCTGTGTTTATATATAATATAACTACGCTTTTTTTCGATATTTTTCTACTAGATTTTTATTATTGGTTGTATGCAACGAAATCAATATAGAATGAAAGCAACTAGATAACAAGTAGCTTTAGACTAACCAAGTATCATGTCTGTACAGTTTTGAACGTTCCATTCCAAGGATGCTGTTTCTAGTGTGAACTCTAGGCATTTGATGATTCAGACTTCATTTCAAGTCTCTCTCTATCCTATTTTAAAGTTTTTGTTGAATTCATATCAAATGTTGTTACCATCTGAGATACATACTTGACTAAGAACTTCTCAGTAATGGGATATGAACCAATTTAGCAGAAATGACTTGTTACTGTTACTGTCAGGATGAAAGAAAACAGAGCATTTTCGAACAAAATATCCACCACAGAAAGAATTGCGTCACACGAGCAGTGTTCATGGTGAGGCCAATAGAGCTTTGGCCGGAGTTAGGAGAGCATTCTTGTAAGTGAGTATTATAGAAAAGATGATAAATGTCATAGCTTTACCATTACTTGCAAACATCCCTTTTGAAGTCTGGAGTCATTTTTGAAACTAACATATACATTTAGGGAGCAGCATATTTGGACAGTAGGGGTCCAAATGATATATGGACTAATTTTCTCCAAGGCTCAAATGGCCAAAGCCCGGAGTAGAGTGGAAGCAATCGATTTCTTGCCATGAAAATTGAAAAGCTCGGCATTATTATAAAATGGCCTACCGTCCATTAATCCTCACTTTTAGCAACTTTAAGCCAATGATGATTTCTTATTTTTCACATACATTCAAGCAAATGGAGCCTCATCGACTCAATTATCAAATGCTAAAATGGGTTTTTGGGTAGATAAGAAGAGTAATGTGGGTGATTAATTAAGTGTAAATAATTCCAACGACCGCATTAAAATCTTTTAACTGCAAAATTAGGATCATTACTTGCTAACATGAAAAAGCATTATTATCCTAAATGAATCCCAACTAACAGAGCAGCCTACCAACAATTATTATAAAGCTTAGAAACTAGACATTATGACCATTGACCTAATTTAACTTCATGCCATAGGGGGCACATGTCTGCTTAAATTATCCTTCTCCATAGCTTAGCTTTATTTTGAACTTTAAATTAAAAAAAAAAAAGGTTCAAAATTGAAAGCTCCATCTCAAGGAAGTGGATCTACCAAAAGATTTGCTCAAATGCTAGAACAGTCTCTTTTGTTCTAAAAGTTTAAGAACTTGCAAATATTTTTGTTCTATTATTCCCTCTTCCCACATCAATCTCTTTCACTCCACCAATCAAAAATGACTTAAAAGATGCTGATCATCACAATTTAGATTCCAAGTAAAAGAAAATGAACCCTAAGATAAATAATTTTTTTCAAGGAAGAAGGGAAAAAGCAATAATTTGAGGGAGGGTGCTACCAATGGCGAATGTATGTAAAATAAGAAGCAGCAGCTGGTCCATATGTAAGATTTATGATATCTCTCTGGTATAAGTGGCCCCTGCCCACAATATCTTTGGCCTCGAAGAAAAAAGAATCCTCGTGAGCTTAATTACTACTTGGAATAAAAGGAAATTAAGAATAAATAAATAAGCACTACTTGCCGAGAGACAATATAGGTGGAATATATATTGTTATTGATTTTTATTATTTGTGCCCTGCAAAATTAACATTGTTATATACGAGCTAGGCTGCAGGAAGTAGCATCGTCTGCATGAATGCATGACTTACCTTCCCCACTTCCATATACAGTTTCCCTTTGAACTAATGCAAAAGGTGAAACTGTTGCTAGTCTAAAGTCGTCAATTTCTATTTGGGATGTCACTTTACCTATTATCATGTTTTTAGTTGAACTAACTTTTGTTTTCATTAGGCTAAAAATTACTATATACTACTAATTATTTCTAAACAAACAAGGGCACTTGCAACAAAAATCCGAACCTAAAAAGTAAAAACATGTCTGAAAAAATTATTCTAACTTAGAATCCATACGTAATATTTTATGAACTTGGAAATTATGATGAAATTTATACTCCATTCTTTTACTTTACATGAAGTTTGGAAATGTTACTTATTGGGCACGAATAAATCGGGCCCAAAGGTTAAATAGTTATGTAAGACCTCTTATGGATACTAAGAGCCCATTTGGTCCAGAAATTTTAAATTGAAAATTTTTCCAAAAACCCTTTATTAGAAGAGCTTTAAGCTAGATCACACGGGTCCTAAGAAGCTGAGGTATGATCTCATTATCTCATATGATCTCTATAATTCTCATTCTCTCGAGCTCTTAAACCCATTAGATTTTGCTGATCACTTAATAAACAGAGAGGGTTCCCTTTAAACAAATTCGGGGGCTTTTCTCTCACAATTCCCTCTTTTACAGGCAACTCGGAGCTCCTTATCTTCTTGTCGGGCCATGACAATTTTGGCATAGACACTACTATTAGCTAATTCCAACACGAACTCAATTTGAACGTGACCGGGACCTGAACTTACCGGAACCATCCCAAATATCACGTTTATGTGAGGTAATTAGCAGAGGGTAAATAGTGACGACATTGATTGACAAATTCATGAGGTTGGGATTCAGATTCACATGGGGAGTGAGTGAAGTTTCAAAGCGTGGCAAAAAGTTGCTAAGGGAAGGAAGTGAGCAGGAAGAAGGAAGAAAAGCAGTTAGGAATGGTGGACCCTACTGTCTTGTCTCCTTTTACCTATCATCACTCTCTTCAATTTCCCTTATCAGCTGCTCCAATTTCCTTCCCTTCCCATTTCCCATTGCCAATTTCTCTCCTTATTTTCCTCCATTTCTTCTGAATGAACCTTCCTCTTCTTCATCTTTCATTTGTACTCGCTACAAAATATCCTCCCTTCGTAGACTTACTTGCCCTTGCATCTTTTGTCTTCTTCTTTATACATAACCAAAAATGTAAAAACATATAATTATATGATTAATTGGTCTGTTAATTTTTAATTAAACAAAGTTTCGTTTTAATACTACTCTACTTGGTACTTATTTTAATTAGTCCTTTAATATTGAAACATTATTGTCACTTTTTGGTCCTCTTTTTTGGCGCTAATAATTTGGTAGCGGCAATACGCGGGATTCCATTTCAAATTCCTATTTATATATATATATATATATTTATTTATTTATAAACCACTCCTTTCTTTTTCTTTCATTCATTAACTAAATTCTTTTTCCATTTTTATAGAAGCTTCTTACCCAAAAAAGAGATACTAATAATAGGGTTTACATATAATACACTGTCAATGAAATTTAGCAGACTGTACAAACGGATCTTAAAAGGTGATATGTGTCCCTTAGGGACTAGATTGAAATATTTAAAATTTAATTAATTCAGAAAATGGATATATGTCAACTCCACAACCAGCTTATGGAGTCCAAAATTTACACAACCGGGGTATCAAATAATTACCCATAATAATATATACTAATTATAAATAATTAAAAAATACTAGCAACTCTATATATTAATGATAAATAAAAGTGTGTCACGGCCGAATAAAGACAAAAAAAATGAGAAAGAAATGTTATCATACTAATAAATACCAAGAACTTGTAAGAAAAAATATAATTGGCCTTACACTAGATATATAGATTATCAAGGAATATTATTTAAGGAAAGAACAAAGGCTTAGCAATAGCAATAGCAAAATCCACCGCAAAATCATTTCATATCCAGTCAAAACTTCGGCCATTTCATGCTTAGAACATATTATTGTCTGATTACATCCATTATTAGCACCCAATTATTTAATATAATCCTAATGAATGTCTTCACTCATTTAGAAATAATCCGGTGCTCTTGTCTACACGATTTTACAATGCTTCCAACCCACACTGCCATGCATCAATTTATGATCCAAAAATGAATGGCTCTGATTATGTGTTGGGGGGCATAGATTAATGTTTTGGTTGCGGTTCTTTTGGGGGGTTAGATAAATTTCATTTTCTATTTCTTTTTTTTTTTATTTGTCTTTGTTGTCCCCATTGTTTTTGCTTTGTATATGCCGAGGTGTCCCAAAAGGTCCACTCTTCTTTCAACTTTGTGATCATTACACATGTTAATATGAACATGTCCCCTTTTTTTACGACTTTCTTCACTGCCAGTGCCACCACTTTTTTCTTTTTTTCTTTTTTTTTAAATTCCTTTATTTTCTTTAATAAAATAAGACTATTTTTAATTGGACGGTTAGATTGACGCCGAAATAATCTAAAGGTTTTGGCTATAGTCATCTTGAATCAACGGATGTTATGGCTCCATTGTGGCGGGAAAATCAGGTGGCAAAAAGATTATGCTTTTCTATATTTTTAGATTTTTTCCTTTTATTTTATTAATTAATAACTTACTGAATTTCTTTTTTCAAAAAAAAAAAATTATTATTTGGGGGGCAATGTAATTACAAATTTGCAAGTGAAATGAGGAAAGGGGCGCGGAGAGTAGTATCCCATGTTGGATAAGACAACACCGACGGCAGGTACCACCTCCCCCGCCCATGTGGGTCCCTCTTCCATACGAATTTCCGGTTTCCGTTACGTTACACTTCTGGCGTTACATTTCTCTTTTCTGTCGTTTTGGTTTGGGACTTGTTCTAATTTTTCATTTTTGCATGATGCATCTCTTTCGGTTTTTATTCCCTTTGAAATTACCAACTAACCCTTTTTTGTAATTCTAAAAAAAAGCTTTAAAAGGGTTTAATTAATGATGTATATATGTATGGATTATTATACTGTCACATTTGACAAAGAAAATGATTGGAAAGGCGAAATAAATGAAATGAACAACAAAATTGAATGAATTTGTATCATCATGTTGCATTTTCTTACCATTATCAAATCTCTCTCTTATTAACGTCCATAAGTTGAGTTGAATTAATTCGATATTTTTTTAATAAAATCTCACATTCGAATTTTACAAAAAATAAAAAATATACGTTAATGAGAGTCTTTCTTATTTTAAGTTTCGACTCGACTTCAACTTAATCGATGCTTAATATAATTATCCCATATTTAAAAAGTAATAAAACATCATGTCTCTCCTTTTTGTCATTTTTGTTTCTAGATAATGACCTATATTTATCTATGTGTGTCTATAGATATATATTATTATTATCTAAAGAAAATACCAAATGAGCATAGAAACATTGATAACTTAAATTAAAACTATAGCTGTAGTACTCTGACCCTGACATTGTTCACTAAAATAATGGTTTTAGAAGAAGAATTTCTACTACTATCATGTGCTTCCTCACCAAAAAAGTCATTTTTTAAGATCAATTTCCATGTATCTAAGTCACCTTAAAATTCTTTATATATATACATCAAGTCCAATTAGTACAAAAGTTTTTGGATTGCAATTGGATAACTTTGTCCAAACCCCAAAAAGAGCATCTTAAAATATTCAAAAAAAATTCAAATTCAACTTAACTACTTAAGTGAGAGGAGTGGGAGACCAAATTTTTTTATATTCCGAAAGAAAAAAATCAAATAGTACTAGTAGTGAGAAAGAAGGGTAGGAACGTCATTTTCTAACATCCACAAACTGCATTTTACCGCTAGTCAAACGGTCAACCCTCTCAATACAAAACCGCTCCGAACCGCTGGTATTTTAGAATCATGCCCGCGAGCAAGCATGTTTTCTCTCCTTGGCGCATGATTAACGACACCCTTACGTGGCATTCTCCGATTGGTCCATTTCGGGTCGTCGGGATTCATAGCAACAACAGCCAATAAAGAAAAACCAGTCACTCTCATCTTTCTCTCACTAGAAAATTAAAACACTCTGTTTTTATTTTCTTTTCTCTCTCTTTGTCTGTCTCTCTCTTTTCTTTTCCTTTCTCTCTCTAAACTGTGTTTTTTCTCATCGCAAAATTCCCATATTTCTCCTCAATTTCTCTCTCTTTTGCTTACGAAAATCCCATATACGTATTCACCAATGCATGATCTTCCGATCCAATGGAATTTTGATCCTTAAAGCTTCGAATTCCACCGAGTTTGACTCGAACTGTTGACTCACTGAGTTTGGGGAATTTTAGTTGTTTCTCTTTTTGGTGGAAGAACATGTTGGAGGCAATGGAGAGTTCCGTCAATGGTGGCGGTTTTTCGCAGTTACAGAGCTGTGGAGACAGTAGTGAAGAGGAGCTCTCGGTGCTGCCACGTCATACTAAGGTGGTTGTCACTGGGAATAACCGTACCAAATCGGTGCTCGTTGGTCTTCAGGGCGTTGTCAAGAAGGCTGTTGGACTTGGCGGGTGGCATTGGCTGGTAATTCCTTGCAAAATTTCTTTGTTTTGGTGAAACTGGATTTGGGTTTTTATCTGGGAATTGATTGCTATTGGTTCTTTTGGTTTATAATGTGGTTGTTTTCTTCAAATTTTAGTCATTTCTAATTCGATTTTTAAGCTAATGTGGATTCAATTTGATCTTTTAGAAGGTTTATAAGTGTTTGCTATTGTAAACTAAAACCTTTTGGTTCCAGTTCATTGATATATATCTATATTTGTTTAATTAATTGATATCTGTATTGAATCCTTTTCTCTTTTGGACAATTGCATGTCCTGTTTTATAACATTCTTCTTTCAATCTGCAAATTTTTTCCTTTTTGCTTAAATTTTGATGCCAATCACTCTATTGAATTCAAATAATTTTTTTTATTCGTTACAAATTAAAAATTTGAGGTTTTGGATCTGGGTTTTGATTGCATGCAAGTGCCTGCCAATGGATCTGGAATTTTGAAGTGTTTTAGCTAATGGATGATACTATTCTGGTGCTTTACTTTTGATTGTTATTTTTTTTTGGGGATTTTCTTGACCATAGTTTTTGAAATATAATAAAGCATTGCAATTAAACTTTAAACAGTATATTTAAATTTTTTAGGAATTTATCTTTATATATTGGGAATACTTCTTTGATTGCTTGATTGAGCTATCCTGGGCTCTTTTTGGAATGGATTTTAAATTGTTTCTCAGTAAGAAACCCATATTCTATTTTTTGAATTTCTTATATTGGTTCTGCTAGGTTGTCAGTCTCGCAATACTTTTGGCTGCTCATCAGCTAAACTTGCAATCATTTCTTTACTTGACTTAGCTTGCTTGGATTTTAAGAAAGTTTGCCCCTCCTTTTGTCTCTTTGTTCTTCCATTTTTGCGACTGGATCGCATGATTTAATATGCGATTAATTCATGGCTTTGCTGGAATTCATCTACTTTGATTGAGTTACCACTCTTTCCCATCTCTTCACAAACTGAAAAGATGGAGCTGTTACTTATTCATTTTTTATTTTTATGTTCTGCTCTCGTCACTGCAAATTTGTTTTGAAAAATTCATAGATTTCTCCTTGGGATATATGTGCTTTAGACATGTGTGTTAGATTTTGATTTTTGTTGAATTTTAAACTCAAGATGAACTAGTGGATCGAATGACGAATTGCCGATGTTAATTCTAACATATTATTTTATCAGAATGGTATAATTTTCTAATCTATTGTGGCCTGGTCGTTTCCCAACATTAGGATTTAATTGATTTGTTAAATTTGATATTGCTTTCATCTCTCTTCCCTGCTGATTCTGTCCTGCCAAAAATTTGGAAATTTGTCTCCATTAGTAATCACTTATTGGAGCATCTTAATAGATTAGTATTTATATTTTAGCTGATAGTGATATTTGTTTGTCTAATTAATAAAAATCACAGGTTCTTACCAATGGCATAGAAGTAAAGCTGCAGAGAAATGCCCTCAGTGTGATTGAAGCTCCAACTGGTAACGAAGAAGATGATGACCTTGAATTCGAACCCATGCAGTGGAATGGATCTGACATGGGTGAGCTTGTTTCTTTTTTTCCCCTTATTTGAAAATTTTAATCTGCCTTCAAATTTTAGTTTCCTATATGCTATAGTTGAACTTTTCAGCTGTTTTCAGACCAATTAGTTTGGTTGATATGCTAGTTTCTCAAAATGTTCACTAGAAAAGATATTTCTTCTACTGTGCTGACTTGGGTTGGTATCAACTATTTTGCTGCCCATATGCTATGTTTGTGTCTAAAAAGACCTTTCTTCTTGGAAGAGGAGTAATATGATCCTAAATGTTTTAATTAACTATTTCCTTGGATTTTTTGTATTGTGATTTTGGATGATTAGTTTCTTCACTATCTAAAAGTAGTTGAGGTTGGTACATAGGATCCATTGTGTCTTCACCTTTAACTTTCACTATTTCTAAAAGCTCCATTGTCTCATTTCTTTATCTTTTTATTGGTCCCACCACACTTTTTTTTAATCCTGCTTGTTCTTCTATCTCTCAATTTTCAGCATCTGATGACACTCAAAAGTCCCACAGATCGAGGCATAGAACACATAAATCGACCGGGTCTTCTCACAAGACTATGAGCAGATCCCTCTCTTGTGACTCACAGTCTAAGGGGTCTGTTTCCACACCCCGCGGGTCCATGGTATATATATTTTTTAACACTCCATAGAATTTGGTTTTTATATGGTTTTCAATTTGGAGTATTGCCAAAATATGTTAGGTATCTACCCTATGCCTAATTAGGCTTTTGTTTTGTCATGCTATCTCCCCTGTAGAAAGTTGACCTCAGCAAACTAGAGATGGCTGCTTTATGGAGATATTGGCGACACTTCAATCTTGTAAGTTTTTGATTGAGAAATTTGAATAAAAAGTTTATTTAATACCGCCGGTGGTACATTAGGAGAAAAATGAAATATAGATTGTTTAAATATCATTGCTTTCGCCATTGCTAGGTGGATGCCATCCCCAATCCATCAAAAGAGCAACTAATTGATGTTGTTCAGAGGCATTTCATGTCACAGGTAACGCTCTCGACCTCTCACAGATTTTCCATGAATATCCTTTTCTCTGTCATTCTACTTTGTATCTAACTGCACACTCTCTTTTTCACCTTCGAAACATACAAATAGAAAGGACAAGTTCCAACATTTTTAACTGGTAGAAAACATTTTGTTGAAAGTTCGAAAGGAAAAAGAAGTTGTAGCACTAGCTTTATATATGACAAAAAGTTTCCATTTGTTATCTCAATTATACTGTTGTCTCTTCCCCTAATTGGTAAAATAATGAGATTCGATACTTTTTGGATGATTTCTGATAACACGATAATAATGGCCTTCTGTTTGTGCAGCAAATGGATGAGCTGCAGGTGATTGTGGGATTTGTTCAAGCTGCAAAGAGATTGAAGACCGTTTGCAAATGATATCGGACGGCTTTTGAATCCGGGTGTCAATGCTAACTGATACTTAAAGTATCCTAAATCTTAATGTCCTCTTCCCCCCCTGGTAGCGATATCTGTAACATATATGTATTTCGTGGCCTGTTTCTATCGTTCCGGTCCCTGTTAAGTAGGTTAGTTTTTAGTTCAATCTATAGAGAGGTTCTTCTTCCTTTTTGGGTAGAATAGTTATTGTAGATATAATCCAAAACTTGGGTACAACTAGACCTTCCAAAGAAGTTCCCCCTTGTGGACTTCCTTTCTAAGCTTGGTTGAATGTACTGCTTACTTGGGGAAGTGGATTCCTTAAAAATGTATATATTCTTCATTTCTCTACTTCGCTCGCTCGCTCACTACTTTATTTAGTCCTAATGCCTAAATTCCTAAATCTTCTGAGTTCGCATTTTTCATTTTTTTGCAAAATCAAAAATCAACAGTACTGGTTGGTTGGTTTTCAACTGAAGATCAAATACTGAACCAATAGGCCAATGTTTACACATACGAGAATACATGGTAAAATCAATAAGAACTGTGAAGAATAAGGGGTGTTTGTTGGTTGATTTTGTTTTAACCTTTCATGCTCTCGACTCCGAAGAGGTTAGTTTTAGATTATTAAGGTAAGTCTAGAATCTAAATCTACACATTTCTTAGAATAATTTATACTATTTCTTATACCAATATATAGGTGGGCAGACTGACAAGCAAAATCTAAAACAAAGTCTAATTTAATGCTTTCATAAATAGTTGTTTACATGGATAGAGAGGTTGCTATCGGAGTCCTACACAGCCACAGGGCTCATCAGCTGAGTTCCATATATGGGTTTAGCATGCAGCAGCAACCTCACTCTGGGTTTAATATTATTGTTTCCAAATAAGCTTGCAAAGATCCGTCATATTCGTTGTTCCATACAGTCCTAGGATGTCCTCATCTGTAAAAGATATCTGAATCTGTTTGGGTCCCAGCTTTTGCGTTTAGTCACCATTTTTCTTTGCTAAATGCTAGGACAACAAAAACTGTTTATATTCTTGCTACTAAATTTTTACTTAATTTGTTTGAGTAAAAATTGCATCTTTTTCCTTTTAAAAGACAATTTGATCACTCAGTCTCTTCACTTTGAATCTTATAGTACTTAAAATGTTGTTGAAAGACCATGAAACCAAAGCTCTTGGGAAAGACGATACTAAAACATGCACAAGTTTCCATCTTTTAACGTTTTCCTTACATGAGCCTGCATGAAAATTTCACATAGCATTAGCAACAATTCTAGGTTCGAAGTTAATACTACTATTTAGCTTGAGGGAAAAAGAATTGAAAGTAAAGTTAATTTATCCTACTTTTTAACTTGATGCATTTATTTAGGTACACATTATAGGAAGCAAAATGTTTGATTCGAGTCCAGTATCTTTCATACATATGTCTTTTTGGGTTCATTATATTAACAGCTACCAAAACAATTAATAGCTTTTTTTTTTCTTTAAGTCTATAATAAGTATACTTATTAAGCATTGAAATGGAGGTTCTGATTGGAAAATCTTTTAGTAGTTGTTTTTGTTGTTTGTATTTTGATTCTTTTAACTAAAACAAGGCCCAATAAAAAAAGGGTAAGCAATGGAGTTGAATTTGAGTGACCCACCAAAAACAAAATTCAAGTACGGCTAATAAAGTTGGTTGGTGAATTTGTTCATTCATGGATAGGATAGTTGGTGCTGCTGGTGATGGAGTCTGGACCTTCCAATTTTTACCATTTTTACAGCTCCTTTTTTTTTTTTTTTTTTTGGGTAGTCCTATTTTTTTTTGTCTTCAAACTTCAAAGTCATGAAAAATGGCCCACCAATGGCCCATGTGACTTGCCTTTCTTTTCCTTGCCTTATTAGCTGATTTTTTGGTACTTGAAACACCGGCTGCATTATAAATTCAGAATGTGTCCCACATAACTACTGCTTGGCCCATTTCCTCCTAATCCTATATCAATCAATTTTTCAGTAATACACTTACATCCATTACACAAACTCAAACTGAATTGCTGAACACCGCCCCCTTTTGCTATTTACCGCTCTCTTTTACATTTTTGCCCTTTGTTCATATTTTCTTCAAACTTTTTAACTTCAAATCCTCTAAAACATTCAAACTAAAAGATCAAATTTTCAAAAACAATCTTAAAAAAAATCATGTTGGATTTTGTAGATCTAAGTTGTAGATCTAGAATTTTGTCAAAAAAAAAAAATTATGGTTTGAATCAGTGCCGCCCTCCTCTAACCATGGTATGCCACTCTAGGAGAGTGGCACCAACCATGGCATGCCGCCCTAGGGCGGCATCAGTTATTTTTTTATTTTTTTATTTTTTTAATTATTAATTATAAATTATATTTTTAGAAAATGAAGCAAAGGACGAAACTGTCAAAAAAGGGACAATAAATAGCAACTCCCTTACACAAAATCTGGTCTGCTCCCCCCTTTTTACCATCTCTTTTTCTTGTTTGTACATTTTTTTTACTTACTATTCACAAGCAAATTTTAATGGCCTTGAAAATGTAAATAATGAACTAAATGTGGGCCTTATGGACCAGGATTTTTTTTTTTGGTAGAAAAGATACTGGACCAGGATTTATTGGATCTTAGGAATAGTGTCTGAAAAAAAAATTGGGCCTAGTCTCTTTAGAATGGCCCAATCGGATTAAGGTTGTCGATTGGGTCAATGTCAAATTGATTACTATGGGTATGGTATGGGACTTTGGGTAAAATAAAATGTCATGCATATTGCAATATATAATTATTAAATTCTGAAAATGACTTTGAGCTAATTTAAGTGAAGTTTTATTCAACACATTCTCACAGCAGCCATAAAGTCCCAAGTTCAACGGGCCGACATTATTCTTAAAAAAAAAAAAAAAAAACCCGACATCTTTTTGTTTCTAATATATATTTTGGTAATCATTCTTTTTTTTTATTATTTCGGTGCAAAATCAATAAATCATCTTGTTGTGATTCAATATTTGTATAATGCAAATTCAATTTTTTTTCTTTGATGAAATCATATTACTAATTGGCATGATGTGGATTAGAAAAAGGGTTAAAAAGTAAAGAAGAGATCGTTAAAGGCTATAGCATCAAGTTACAAATTTGTAAAGTTCAACCATAAATAAAATAAAAATTTCCAATTTTCAACGTATAACATATAGTAGACACTAATAAAGTTTTAGAATAAATGTATGATTTCACAAAAAAAAAAAAAGAATGATTGTAATTGGGTCACGTCTTGATTTTATGATAGCTCTTAATGCAACCATCACTAAAAGCATAAACGTTTCTTAATTCTAATTAGGGCTGTTCATAAACTAACCAAACCATAGGTAAATGGTGCAAACGGTGATGGTTTTGGCAGTTTTCAGTTTTAATCGGTTTGTAAGGTCGGTTTAATTAGTTTCTTGGGTCGGTGGCGGTTCACTAATTAGTGAGCTGAAACCGACCAAGAAACTGACTTAATTATATTTATTTATTTATTATTATTATTATTATTATATATATGTGTGATAAAATATTGTTTTAATTTATAATTATATTTATATATATGATTATTATTTTATTAGTTATAATAATAAACTAATAATCTACCTTATTATAACTAGTATATATGAATATATGATGATTAAACTAATAATCTAACTTATTAACCCTAAATCAAAAACTGAACCGAAAACCAACATCGACAAAATCGAACTTATCGGTTTCATTGAGGTTTCGATCGATTGTCGATTATGCATATAACAAAAATAAAACTGAAAAAACCGACTAAAAAAACCGAAATTGACCGATGAGCAGCCCTAATTCTAATGGTTTTCTCATAGTTTGGGGGGGGTTTTGCTCCAACTTTCAAACCTTTAGCTCTTTCTATAGTTTCAACCTCAACCATTAATGAAAAAGCAAAATCCACCACCACCCACAAGCTTTGCTTCATCTCGACAAGAATTTCAAAAACCATCATCCTTTTGGTCTCAAACAACATCTCTGAATTTGCGGGCAATCACACTGCAAGTTTGCTTTTCTTCATATATTAATTGAAATCAACAAATTTTCTTTGTCATTTTCTAGGAAAAGTTTCCTTGTAAGAACATGGATAGAAGAAGATTCAGCCTGTTTTAGTCAAAGATTCTTTGGTTCATTCTCAGATCCCACGTTGTGGGACTTTCTTTTACGTTACGTCCAATCCTTTTTGCCACTCTATATGTTTAATGACCTACCCTTTTGTTGTTTTTTAAGTACTTTCCAAACTAATCTTTAAATTAAATAGGCCACTGATACAAAGAAATGAACAGTTGTTTTCAGATCAATGGCCGAACGTTGTTTTTAGTCAAAGACCCATACCCATTTTCCCTTACTATATTCAACAAAAACTGCTTTACAATATGGCCTTTTCGCTTTTCTATTTCGCTAATGGAGCATTATTATTGCTCCTTAGCTCCCAATTCCAATGGAAAGTTTGGGGTAATTTGCAAACTAATCAATTCAATTAGCAGTAAATTCAATAATCAAGTTGCATCATAATATACTATTTAAGTACAAAAATATGAAGGAAAGGATTGGTCATTGAAATCCAATCATGTTCACAATATACTTATAGGTTATAGCTGTAAAAGTCTAAAGCCCGAAGGTGAGGTTGTAATCAAGGGAAAGAAAGTTGGAAATTACGTGAATATTATATTCATGCAAACCCTTTTTTTTTTTTTTCCTCTTTTTCAATGTGCTTTTGGTAAAAGGGATGAATTTAAAGCGAATAATAATATATTTGAAAGTGTAGTGTCCTTAACGTTTGGAAAAGTTTCTAATAAGAAAAGCATTCAATCAGCAAGGAGAGGAGCATTAGAGTTTTAAAAAACTACTTTGTTTCTGCATTAGTTTGTTTTGGCTTTAATGCTTTCCCCACACGTCATAAGTCATGAACCGAAAGATTTTTTCATATATACAATTTGAATGATAAATTAATGAGAAAGGTGTCCATTTCAAGAAAAAGAAAGAAAGAAAGAAAGAAAGATTAGTAAATTGTGGGATATGGAGTTGATAAAAAAAAACAGGGTAGAAAACAGGGGAAGGGCCAAAGGGATTAATGGAAATTTCATTTGTATTTGAAATTTGAAAAGCTTTCAATTCCCAAACCAAGATTATCCTAAAAAAAAACATTTGGGTTTATGGAAATTCTTCATTTTCATGATGTAAGCCAATATCCATATGAGAAAGACAGATGAATCAATTCTGTTTGCAAGTCATCGTATTAATAGTTCATATATATCTTCTTGATATGAATCTTAAGATACAATAAAAATAGAACTACATTCCACTAAAAAAGTTGAAAAGGAGATTTGCTTGAAAATTATAGATCCAATCAATCAGCCAAATTGGGGGACTGTCTCAAACACTAGCACAAGGAATAAGCTGGATGAAGGTGCCCCAACACCATCCACACAACTTAAAATGAAAGGATATAGAAGATTAGTAATAAATACAAGTCAAAATTATATGTAATTACTTCGTCTCTTTCAATGTGTTAAGACGAAGTTCCATGTTGAGTTGAATTTCTTCAAATTTCTGTTGCTTGATTCGTTAATATCAGTAATTAAGACCAACTAACAGGAAATGGGTGGCTTAATTTGCCAAATCTAATGGCAGCTTAATCTTCAAGCTACTGAGAAAAGGATTCTGGCCTAACTCTGCATGAATGTTCTTACTCATGGAGTGGCTGCTTTCTTTCATCATCATCCCATTCCCACAAAAATTGTCAAAACTCAAAAGCTTGTAGTTGTAGCCCACATGTAGGAATATGTGATCTAACTCAACTCACTTTCAACTTTCAATTATCAATAAAATAAAATGAACCCAAAAATCAAAATGGGGTGGGAAAAAACAGAAAGAATTCATTGAGATATAAGCTCATATATAGCTGCTAATTATGGGGAAGATTTGAGGCCATCTTTACAGATACGCCAGTCGCCTTTAACCAACTTTATTTGCTTGAAGAATCGAAAGATTTATCCAAATTCAAGCATAAATAATCTCTTTAGCTAATTGCTTCTAACAAAGCCCTGCAAGCCTTCCAGCAGAATCAGAAGCTGATTCTTTGTGACTTATGCAATTGACTTTAAATTAAGCTTCTTTATTATCCAAAATCTCCTGTCATTCATTGCTTTGCTCACTCCTGTCAATTTACAATCTGATTCGGATCCCATTAATGCAATGCCACGTATCTTAATATAATTGCAGTCTAAACTATGCTCAAATTGTTGGCCTAGCAAACAAAAGCTGATGCAATTTCTACCTAATCAATTAACCATTTTTATTTGAATTCTCAACCCTCAATTTAAAAGCTCCAATGTTAAAAGCAATCTGCTTTTCTCTTTTCATTGGGGTCTGAGACAGGAAATAGAGTAATTTCAGTTGCTGCATTAACAGCAATGAAAGCAGCTGGTATATAAGCAAGGAATTCTTGATGATAAGGTGAAAAACATTGGATAGTTGGATTCTAAAGGAATCATTGGCCTTTTCAGAAGAGTTTAGCTTTCTTCTGCATCTACGAATATAATGGAATCCCACTCTTGCGCGTAAAGGAATCTCTCTTTCTCTCCAACTATATGCTTTTCAGAAACAGAATGAATAAATTAATTCAGGGGTCATTTTGCCTATCCACATAATATAAATGTAATGTAATCTCTGATTTTGATAAAAATGAACTTTGCCCTGCATATATGTGTTCCAAAACAATGCTTAAGAATTTAAGGTGCAATTCTTATCTGGAAAATAATTTTAAAAAATTGCAATGATTGATTGGACGTGGGCCTTCCTTCTTATTTCGTCATTGTTCCAAAACACCATAATTCAAGAAAATACTAGTGGCTGAGTGACCCTCTCGTAGGAAAAGAAGATTGTTTTTTTGTTACCAAAGTGCCAATGGCATCACAATTCACAGCTGATTAGTCTGGCTTGGGTCATCTTCCACAGCACACAATATTTCAGTGGACTTACGTGGACTAAACCAAAGATTTTATCAAATCCGTTCCACATTATTCATAGACACATATATGTCTATCTTGCAATTCTGGTGCAAAATCCCAAAATAAATAGCTTGCTATTTTCAAACTTGACAAATTTTTATCTTGTAGTATTACTTGTAACCCAATTGTTCAAATCAGATCATGTTTATATATATTTCACTATTTAGCCATTAGGCAAGCTATAGAAGATTATGTTTGCGTGATTTAAAGCTAAGCAATAGCATGCATAGGGTAGGAAAATGGTGCAATGTCGCGGTGGATTCCCACTAATGAAGATTGAAGAGAGCCCCCATGGCCCCAAACTCCCTAAGGCCCCTAACTTTGGGAAGTTGTACTACCAACAGCAATGGTTTACGGCTGATTGTGCCCACAATTTCTAACCATGGGATGCAGTATCTATTTTAGTGTAGGGCATAAAGGCAACCGGGTTTCGTGGACTAAACGTGATGGTGTGTAATTTTCAATTGTTCATATATAAGCTGAAATTGACTAATTTCCATAGAAAACAGAGCATATATGGCCTTAGGCCCTTTAATATTAAATCCCCACATCCTGAAATGAACCAGGATTTTGATCATGCCCTTAAACTTTGCCCACCATGAAAAAGAATGCGGCAATGCACTTGCATGTGCGAAGGGTATAGTAGACTTGCCATTGCCACTAGCTAGCTAGTGTGCAAGAATCTATGAAGTATGATATCATTATTTATAGTATAGTATTATCTCAAAAATGGAAAATCCAAAGCATTTCTGCATTCGAGATTCCAAACCCAATTTGTTGGGATTCTTTAATTCTTATTCAGCGAGTAACTGTGTAACATGCATATATATGTAAGATTCCAAGCCAGAAGGTGAATTTCTTTCATGCTTTTTAAGTTAGATATGAAATGGATTCTTTCTGATGTTTTCTCCATCGTCTCTTGCAGATAGAAAGTCCCTACCTCTTTGGTAATGCTAGGAATCTTAATCCCACTTGAATTTAGAATCTCCAAATCCCCTGCCGCCCCCTCAATGTCACATTTTTAAGTGTAACGAAAAATCCCAAAATTTTATTTCTGTATGCACAAGTCCTCCCAACTCCGTCTAAAATATCTCTCAACATACTTCCATTATTATACTGCTATTCGTCTCACCTCTGGTTTCGGCCTTTTTTTTTTTTTTTAAATTTATCACTAAAAAATTTCTAATTGGGAAATTTCATAAATAACCTTAGTATTATAGTATAATAATTTTTTAATAAGTATTCTTTTTAGTCATTTAACTTTTTTATATTTTTAGATGATTAATTCAATTTTTTATTAATTATAGAAAGATATTGTAAATCCAATATTAAAAATTTTTAAATTATGGAAAGATATTAATAATCCACTATAATTGTAACTAATAATTTACTTCTAATAATTTTTTTAGATTATAATATTTTTAATTATAATATTGTTATTTATAGTCATGAAACTTTTTATTTTAATTATGTAAAGATATTGTAAATACAAAATATAATTATAATAATTTACTCCCATAATTATTTGGAATACTTTTTATTTCTAATTCATATTTATTTAATTTAAATAAATTATGGGCATTAAGGAGAAAAATTAGTTTAATACTTTACATGTTTAAAAAATTTGGTCCTATGCCGAGGCTCTCAAGATTAAAGTTTCCTATGCCAAGAAAAAAAAATTGTTGGTTTACTTTCGTTTGGCAAGTTTTCCACGATTGTAATTGAGACTTGAGAGTGCTTCAATATTCTTTCTAAAAAATAACAAAAATTGGGTTTAATACTTTACAACATCTAAGCAAATCTCAGCAACATTGGATTTAAGAATTTTTTTTACGAGCATCTGAATCTTGTTTCGATTTAATTAGAAATTAATTTAGAAAAAAATAAGAAATACGATATTAAAAGCGTACAAAGCCCTCCACTCTTTTTGGCGTTGAATTATATACTTTTATGAGTATTTTAGCCAAAAATTAAGGAGAAATCTTTTATGTCAATTTTTGTAAAATTTTAGCCGAAATCATGTATAAACAAACCATCACGGTTTTTTGGCTAAAAACGCGTTCCGGGGACCCGACTCAATTTTGCATGATTTTTGGCTTCAAGACTACTTGAAATATCTATATTCATCTAATCAAATCTCAGCCACATTGGATTTATGGATTTGTTTTTACGAGAATCTGAATCTTGTTTCGATTTGATTAAAAATTAATTTGAAAAAAATAAGAAAAACGATATTATAAACGTCAAAAGCGCTTCAATCTTTTGGTTGAATTATATAATTTTTATAAGCATGTGAGCTAAAAATTGAGAAAATATTTTTCTAATCAATTTTTACAAAATTTTAGCCGAAATCGTGTAATAACCATAACAGTTTTTGGCTAAAAAAGCATTCTGGGGTCCCGGCTCAGTTTTGCATGATTTTTGGCGCTAAGACTCCTTGAGATATCCATATTCATCTAATCAAATATCAGCCAAATTGGATTTAAGAATTTGTTTTTACAAGCATCTGAATCGTGTTTCGATTTAATTAGAAACTAATTCAGAAAGATATGAAAAACGCTATTAAAATCGTGAAAAGTTCTCCAATCTTTTTTACGTTAAATTATATATATTTTATGAGTATTTTATCCATAAATAGGGGAAAAAAATTTTCGAGTCATTTTTTGCAAAGTTTTGGCCAAAATTGCATACTAACCATCACGGTTTTGGCTAAAAATGCATTTCGGGGCCCCGACTCAGTTTTCCATGGTTTTTAGCGCCGACACTCCTTGAAATATCTATATTAATCTAATAAAATCTTAGCCACATTGCATTTAAGGATTTGTTTTTACGAGCATCTAACTCTTGTTTCGATTTAATTAGAATTTAATTCAGAAAAATATGAAAAACGATATTAAAAGCGTGAAAAACCCTTCAATCTTTTTGGCATTGAATTATATATTTTTTGTGAGTATTATGACTAAAAATTGAGGAAATATCTTTCGAGTTAATTCTTGCAAAATTTTAGCTGAAATCGTGTAATAATCATCACGGTTTTTGGCTAAAAACGCGATCCAGGGCCCAGTTCAATTTTGAATGATTTTTGGCGCCGAAACTCCTTGAAATACCTATATTAATCTAACCAAATCTCAACCATTGTTTTTACAAACATCTGAATCATTTTTTTTATAATTAGAAATAAACTCGGTAAAAAAAATAGGAAAAACGATATTAGAAGCGTGAAAAACCCTTCAATTTTTTTGGCGTTGAATTATACAGTTTTTTTATGAGTATTGTGGCTAAAAATTGAGAGAATATTTTTCTGGTCATTTTTCTGTAAAATTTTAGCCAAAATCGTGCACTAACCATCATGGTTTTTATTATTATTATTTTTGTTAAAAACGCGTTTCGAGGTCCCGACTCAGTTTTGCATGATTTTTGGCGTCGAGACTCCTCGAAATATCTATATTAAATCTCAACCACATTGCATTTAAGGATTTATTTTTACAAGCATCTGAATCTTGTTTCGATTTAATTAGAAATTGATTCAGAAAAATATGAAAAATGATTTTAAAGGCGAGAAAAGTCCTCCAATCTTTTTGGAGTTGAATTATATAAATTTTATGAGTATTTTAGACAAAAATTGAGGAAAAATATTTCTGTTCAATTTTTGCAAAATATTAGCCGAAATCATGTACGTTAATCGAAATTACGGTTTTTTGCTAAAAACGCGTTCCGAGACCCCGGTTCAGCGTTGCATGATTTTTTGCTCCGAGACTCCTTGAAATATCTACATTCACCTAACCAAATCTCAGCCACATTGGATTTAAGGATTTGTACAACAAGCATCTGAATCATGTTTCGATTTAATTAGAAATTAATTCGAAAAATAATAGGAAAAACGATATTAGAAGCATTAAAAACCCTTCAATCTTTTTGGAGTTGAATTATATAATTTTTATGAGTATTGCGGATAAAAATTGAGGATATAATTTTTGAGTCAATTTTTGCAAAATTCTAGCCGAAATCGTGTAATAATCATCACGGTTTTTGGCTAAAAGCGCGTTTCGCGACCCAACTAAGTTTTGCATGATTTTTGGCGTCAAGACCCTTTGAGATATCCATATTCATTTAATCTAATCTCAGCTACTTTGGATTGAAGAATTTGTTTTTACGAGCATCTGAATCTTGTTTCAATTTAACTACAAAGTAATTCAGAAAAATATGAAAAACGATATTAAAAGCGTGAAAAGTCCTCCATTCTTTTTGGCGTTACACTATATATATTTTATGAGTATTTTAGCCAAAAATTGTCGGAAAAATCTTTCGGGTCAATTTTTGCAAAATTTTAGCCAATAACGATTTTCAGCTAAAAACGCATTCCGGGGCCCGACTCAGTTTTGCATGATTTTTGGTGCCGAGCCTCCTTGAAATACCAATATTCAACTAATCAAATCTCAGCCACATTGAACTTAAGGATTTGTTTTTACGAGCATCTGAATCTTGTTTCAATTTAATTAGAAATTAATTCAGGAAAATATGAAAAATGATATTAAAAGCGTGAAAAAGGCTTTCAATTTTTTGGCATTGAATTATATATTTTTTATGAATATTTTCGCTTGAAATCAAGGAAAAATCTTTTGAGTCAATTTTTGCAATATTTTAGCCGAAATCATGTACTAACTATCGCGGTTTTCGGCTAAAACCGCATTCCGGGTCCCGACTCAGTTTTGGATTATTTTTGATTCCAAGACTCCTTGAAATATCTATATTCATCTAATCATATCTCAGCCACATTAAATTTAAGAATTTGCTTTTACGAGCATCTAAATCTTGTTTCAATTTAATTAGAAATTAATTTGAAAAAATAGAAAAAACAATATTAGAAGTGTCAAAAGTCCATCAATCTTTTTGATATTGAATTATATATTTTTTATGAGTATTTTACCCAAAAATTGAGGATCTTTTGGGTCAATTTTTGTAAAATTTTAGCCGAAATCGTATATAAACCATCACAGTTTTTGGCTAAAAACGCATTCCGGGGTCCAACTCAGTTTTGCATGATTTTTGGTGCCGAGCCTCCTTGAAATACCTATATTCAACTGATCAAATCTCAGCCACATTTAACTGAAGGATTTGTTTTTACGAGCATCTGGATCTTGTTTCGACTTAATTAGAAATTAATTCAGGAAAATATGAAAAACAATATTAAAAGCGTGAAAAGTCAATGTTGGTGTTACATTATATATATCTTATGAGTATTTTAGCCAAAAATTGTACGGAAAAATCTTTCGGGTCAATTTTTGCAAAATTTCAGCCGAAATCGTGTACTAACCATCACGGTTTTCGGCTAAAAACACATTCCGGGGCCCGACTCAGTTTTACATGATTTTTGGTGCCGAGCCTCCTTGAAATACCAATATTCAACTAATCAAATCTCAACCACATTGAACTTAAGGATTTGTTTTTACGAGCATCTGAAATCTTGTTTCGATTTAATTAGAAATTAATTCAGGAAAATATGAAAAACGATATTAAAAGTGTGAAAAAGGCTTTCAATTTTTTTGGCGTTGAATTATATATTTTTTATGAGTATTTTCGCTTGAAATCAAGGAAAAATATTTTGAGTCAATTTTTGCAATATTTTAGCCGAAATCATGTACTAACCATCGCGGTTTTCGGCTAAAACCGCGTTTCGGGGCCCGGCTCAATTTTGCATGATTTTTGGTGCCAAGACTCCTTGAACTATCTATATTCATCTAACCAAATCGCAGCCACATTAGATTTAAGAATTTGTTTTTTCGAGCATCTGAATCTTGTTTCGATTTAATTAGAAATTAATTTGGAAAAAATAGGAAAAACAATATTAGAAGGGTCAAAAGCCCTTCAATCTTTTTGATGTCGAATTATATATTTTAATGAGTATTTTAGCCAAAATTTGTGGAAATATCTTTTGGGTCAATTTTTGTAAAATTTTAGCCGAAATCGTATACTAACCATCACGGTTTTCAGCTAAAAACGAGTTCCATGACCACGGCTCAATTTTGCATTATTTTTGGCGCCGAGACTCCTTGAAATATCTTTATTCATCTAATCAAATCTTAGGCACATTAGATTTAAAAATTTGTTTTTATGTGCATTTGAATTTTGTTTCGATTTAATTAGAAATTAATTCAAAATAAATATGAAAAACGATATTAAAAGCGTGAAAAGTACTGCAATCCTTTTGACGTTGAATTATATATTTTTATGAGTATTTTCGCTAGAAATCGTGGAAAAATCTTTCGGCTCAATTTTTGCAAAAGTTTAGCCGAAATCAGTACTAACCATCACGGTTTTCGGCTAAAACCGCGTTCCGGGGTCCGGCTCTGTTTTGCATGATTTTCGGTGCCAAGACTCCTTGAAATATCTATATTCATCTAACCAAATCTCAGCCACATTAAATTTAACGATTTGCTTTTACGACCATCTGAATCTTGTTTCGATTTAATTTGAAAAAATAGGAAAAACAATATTAGAAGCTTTAAAAGCCCTTCAATGTTTTTGATGTCAAATTATATATTTTTTATGAGTATTTTAGCCAAAAATTGAGGAAATATCTTTTGGGTCAATTTTTGCAAAATTTTAGTTGAAATCGTGCACTAACCATCACATTTTTTTCGCTAAAAACGCCTTCCAGGGCACGGCTCTGTTTTGCATGATTCTTGGCACCAAGACTTCTTGAAATATTTTTTTTCATCTATTCAAATTTCAGGCACATTGGATTTAAGGATTTGTTTTTGTGTGCATCCGAATCTTGTTTCGATTTAATTAGAAATTAATTTAGAAAAAATATGAAAAACGATATTAAAAACGTGAAAAGTCCTCCAATCCTGTTGGCGTTGAATTATATATAATTTATGAGTATTTTTGCCAAAAATTGAGGAAAAATCTTTCGGGTCATTTTTAGCATCATGGGTTTTTGGCTAAAAACGCATTCCAGGTCCCCGGCTCAGTTTTGCATGATTTTTGGCGCCGAGTCTCTTTAAAATATCTATATCATCTAATAAAATCTCAGGCATATTCTATTTAAGGATTTGTTTTACGAGCATTTAAATCTTGTTTCCATTTAATTAGAAATTAATTCAAACAAGTCATATTAGCCCGCGCTAGCGCTACTGGCATTCTTTATTTTAGAGTGGTGCTTGATTAACTGATTGAATAAGAATATTAATATAATCAATTATATAAGGTCCAAGGACATTCTTTTTTCTAGAGTTGTGCTTGATTAATTGATTAAATTATATAAGGTTGCAGTAAAAATGCAGTTTAAATGGATTAGTTTTAATATCGTCTCTTGCTACTGTCATAAATCTTTGTAAGCTAACTTTTTAGTCATGCACAGCTAAGAATGTCAAAGAACATGCTTTTATTTGTATGTAATAGGAAGTGCAAAGATGTAATAGAATATGGTGTTAATTGGATAATAATAGACGCATTGAAGAAATGGTGGTTTAATTTAGAAGGGGAAAACATTGAACGGTCCATGGTGAAGAGATGGGGGAGGAGAAGAAAAAGGAAAGAGATGTGAAGGTGAAAACATAGGGGAGTAATGAAATGTTTGATTTTTGGAAATCTGAAGATTGATCAGCACTGAGGAGTTGAAAGGAAGCAGCAGCTGAATTGGTGAGAGGAAAAAAGAAAAAGGGGGGAGAAACATTAATTAAAAGCAATTAAGGAAGTGAAATGAGTAATTACAAAAAAGGTAGCAGGAAACGGAATGTGGGAAATTCATAGAGGGGATTTTTAGTCATCCGAAAAGTGAGAAAAGACAAAAAAAAAAGGTCAAAATGTGGCACCACATTAATCATCAATTTAAAGGGTAGCAGGAAAAGGAAGGGGGGAAACTCATAGAGGGACTTTTTAGTCATCCGAAAAGTGAAAAAGGACCAAAAAAGCCAAAATGTGGCACCACATTAATCCTCAATTTGGCCTTTTAGTAATTTCCCTGGTAACTAAAAATAATATGTAGTATATTGAAATGAAATTTTGATTAATTAATTTATTCTCAATAATTTAAAAAATTTAGAGAGATTTAATCTTTTCAAAATTAACATTGGCATTATATTGCATAATATGCAACTTAAAAATATGTTTCAATCAAAACTTCAACCCCACGTGTGGAACACGTGGCAAATTACTAGTATATATAAAGAGACCTTCCAAAAGTATCTATTGTATTAAGGCTTCTTTTATAATTAGTGAACTTTGTATATTAACCACTAGATCCATGGCACTCACTATGTGAATATAGAAATAAAAAGGTAGTGTATAGTAGTTTTCTTTTTGGCACATTCAGATTAGTAGTTTTTTTAAAATGATATAAATCAAAATTAATTATTATATATATCCCTGGTGGTTTTATTTTCGAATGGATAGTTTTTATTTTTGGTTTTTAATCTTTTAAAAACTAAATTTGTGCCCGAGTCAATTAGTGACACAAACTCAGGACTTCTTTTTATAATTAGTATAGATTACAGCCTATTATGGTGACATGTAAGAAATATATTCCCCCGTGACTAATCCTATTTGGACAGGGGTGTGAAAAATTACAAGTGTTTCCAAATGTTCTCTCATCTTTACCGGAATAGAAACAATATTACTTACCATTTCAACCAATCATATATTGGTAATTTTAATTCGCAGTGCTACAATGTTTATTTTATATATATATATATATATATATATAACAACAATGTTTAAATTATAGTATCAACCATGTCAATACATCTATGATCTCTATTCTCTACTCTCTACCTATCAAATGGCATGAATTTCATGTGTAAGTACAGGATGGGGACAACAAATGGACCGTGCGCGCCGTCCCTAGAATATATTAAAGTTGCGTAAGGAGTTTTGAGGATTAAAAAAGGAAAGGGCATGTTCTTTCTGCCTTATGATTCATGAAATCATGATATTTTGTAGGTAAACTGAAAGTAGTTAAGTAGGCAGTCCTTAGGGATTTCGTGAAGGATTAATCTTTGAACAAGAATATAAAGGATAAAAACGGTAACCATTTTTCTCATATGATCGAAAAATTGGAGGGTTCCCAGCCGGAAAGACTTCTGTTCAAAGAAGATTTGTTCAGTGAGCACGCAATTGCATCAAAGGCAACAAAATTATATCATCCAAATTAGTAGTGTTGATTTGTAAAAGAGTGGCTTTATAGGCCCAGAATAGCTTAAATCATGTACATGCATCAATCAAGATATTAAAAGTGGTGAGTACTACTAAGTTTCCCTTAGTTTGCTTTGAAAAAATCAATACCCAAGCCTAGTTCTGCAATAATTGGTCATATATGAAACTTTGCTCAATCTCAATCACCCAAATGTTTAATGAATAAAATCAGGGAAAATATTGGTTTTTTCAGGTTTTTGATTTCTACATGTATATATCTATCATGTATATATCTATCCTGTCAAGCATCCAACCTAAAAACAATTAATAATAAGAACTTAAAATTAATTGGCAAAGGTGGAGAGACCCAACCTGTATATAAGGCACTAAGTCGTGTCACACTTATACGATGTGGGATATTACTATTCTAACACGCCCTCTCGCGTGTAGCCCGGAACAACACATCGATTTTATATATGGACAACCGAATATGGGGCAACGAGATAGACCTGAACTCTGATAATATGTCAAACATCCAACCTAAAACCAATTGACAATAGATGGAGAGATCAAACCTATATATAAAGCAGTCAATCATGTCACATTTACACGATATGCGATAATACCACTCTAACTTCGTCCTGGTAATCAAGAAAGAAAAAGAAAAGGTGAAAATTATGGGCAAATTTTGACTTTCCACATGGAAAAGGACTAAATTTTCCAAGTAACACGCGTTGGCTAGCATGGCTAGACTTACCCAATTGTCTCACATGCAAACTAAATACATACAAGTTGGACTTGAAAACGAAATCTCTAATTATACATGGAGTTTTGTGCTTTTGGTTTAATTCATTTAATATTGGCGGTTGCAATTGCAAATTCATTTGTGGAGAAAATGGATTACTACTCCATTACACAATTTATACCCACTTAGTTATAGTGATTGGAGTGCTTTTTTTATATATAAAAAAAACTTAATTTGGGATTATTATGTGCTAATTATTGAACCAAACACTCCCCAAATGGTGATTCGGGGAGCTATTACTAACTTTAATAAACAGTAAAAAACTAGTTGATTATTGTTATCAAAGACAGTACTGTGAATTAACCCTTTTTAAAAGCTAATAAGATGGATTGGTTTCATGGTTTGTGTAGATACAGTGTATTTATATGTGTTCATCCCATCCATTTGATTAATTCTTTTGACCCTTGACCTTGATGACTAATTAATTGCAGGAAAAAAAATAAAAAAAAATAAAAAAACTAGTTATCATAAACCACACCAATTTAGAATTCCCAAAATAATTAATCAGAAAACGAGAAGAAAGAAAAAAAATGATTATTTGTTTATCAATGAGTTTGATCAGCCTTTCAGGATCTTAAGGCTCTACCTAGGAAAAAAAAAAACTAGTCAAAACTCAAAACCAGATATGCCTGTTGATTTATTAATGGGTGATTATATGATACATCGGCGGTGTAAATTTTGGACTCCACAAGCGAGTTGTGAAGTTGACATATGTCCATTTTTTAATTAATTAATTTTTAAATATTTCAATCTAGTCTCTAGGAGACACATGTCACCCTTTAATTCTTTTAGGACCTGCTTGTGTAGTCTGCTAAACTCCACTGGTGATGTATTGTATAATTTGCTTTTATTAATTAGTCATCACAAGTTTATTTGTAAAGATTATGATTATTTATTTGTAAAAATTATGAGTAATTATTAAGCATGTTTCATATAAGAATAATTAATTTGACCAAAGGAAATATATCAATGTTATTACCCAAAAAAAAAAAAAAACTAGTAGTATCAGCGTTAGGCGGCTGAAAGAAAATTAATCTGACACAAGTTATTTAGTCCATTCAACCATTGAATTAATAATATTAGTAATTAATTAAAGAAATATAGCATCGCAATTTTCATAATTTTAAAAATATTTGTAAATAAAAAGTTACTAATGTTGTAAGTAATTAAAATTCCTAATTGGAGGACCTGAAAGTTATAAGATTGAATCTGGACCCTAATTTTCCAACACAAAAAGGGAAATAAAAAGGGTTCTGGACCCTTAAAAGGAAAATTTATTACACTAATGACCAGTAAAGAAAGAAAATTAAAAGGGAAATAAATATAATTATTTATTTTTTTGAAATAGTATCAAAATTAGCCCCAAGATTCTGCCAAGTCCCAAGACTGTAAAGATTCTCCTCAAACTTTGGACGCTATAAATACAGATCCGCCTCACTCAATCTCATTTCAACTCAAACCTTAGAATCCTCTCTTCGTCTCCTTTCTGTCTCTCTCCGCTCTTAAAGATGGCGCTTCGGAAAACGCTCTCCAAGCGTCCTTTGAGCGGTTTCAGGATCACATCACCCTTGGTCACCTTAGAAAACCCTCCAATCTCACTTCATGCCGTACTCCGGCGAGAGTACGCCACCTCTCCCGATTCCGGCGAGAGAGGGTTCTTCCGTCGTTTCTTCCACCGGAGAGCTCCCGACCCGGCGTCTCCTGTATTCCCCGAGATTTTCTCGGTGCCTGTCGGGGAGAAGCTGAGAGAGAAGCTCCGAGGCATAAACATTACCGGTGACCGGCTCCGTTTGGAAGGACTTGCTCCACCTCCACTCCCGCCGACGGACCCGACGGCCGGCGAATCGTTGGGTAAGATTTCGGTTGAAGATGCGAGGAAGCTGTTGAGGTTTTCTCAAATGGAGAAGCTTAAAGCGAGGCTGAGAGAGATTCCAAAGAGTTCAATTTCTTATTATCAGTTAGTCCAAATCTGCCTTGAAAGATGCGGAACTGAAGCTCAAGCTTTAGAGCTGGCCAAAATGCTGGATCAGTCCGGAAACGTCATCGTTTTAGGCAACGTCGTTTTCCTCCGCCCCGAACAGGTAACAAACTTCTCACCGGCCATTTTTCCGTTAAAAAATAAACCGTTAAAAGGAATTTTCTTGTCAGTCGGTGCCAAACTGATTGGGAAAGTGAGACACACGCGCTGTGAAAAACGTGGGGTTTTTTTTTTCAATTTCCACGTTGAACATGCAATTTGCGAATTCAGCCAAAACTGTCAGCGGCGGTGGACTTTGTCAGTAGTAGGCTGAACTGACTCGCAACTTTTCCTCACTTGCATGTTCGTGTATATTTCCAATTTTACGCGCCTCCTCCTAGGAGTAGGATCCATGATTCTGATTCCATTCATTTATTATTACAAAATTTATTTTATTTATTACTAAAAAATTATGAATATTGACTGATTATTAATTCTGGGCTGCAGGTGGCTAAATCAATGGAGACCATAATTTCTGAATCAATGGCCCTCCCAAATGACCCAAGAAGAAAAGAGTTGGAGGAAATGGAGAAACAAAAGGCTGAAATAGACAAAAGGGCCAAGACTCTGGTTCGTGGTGAGCTTTACGGCGGGCTTGGGTTGCTAGTGGTCCAAACCCTTGGGTTCATGAGGCTGACCTTTTGGGAACTGAATTGGGATGTGATGGAGCCCATTTGCTTCTTCGTCACCTCCCTTCACTTCGCCTTGGCTTACGGTTTTTTCCTCCGGACTTCCACCGAGCCTTCCTTCGAAGGCTACTTCCAACGCCGTTTCAAAGCTAAACAAAAGAAACTCATCAAAGCTCGAGGCTTTGATATTGAAAAATATAACAAACTCCGCCACCAGTTTTATCCTTCCCCCACTGGCTTGCCAAACTTGGAGCGTTCCTCGACGTTAAAGCATGAAGAGGAGGCGTTTCTTTAACGCACCATGCAAAAGGGAAATTAGTGAAGGTTTATTATTAATTATTTTATATTATAGTAATAATAAGATGATAGAAAAACAGGAAATTTTTGTTTATTAG
The DNA here is from genome assembly GCA_001974825.2 of Corchorus olitorius. NCBI lineage: Eukaryota > Viridiplantae > Streptophyta > Magnoliopsida > Malvales > Malvaceae > Corchorus > Corchorus olitorius. The sequence goes on from AWUE01019233.1 coordinate 72,231, forward strand.
TATGTTTAAGGAATATTGGTGCCGGGGACTTTGATATGTGAATGGGAAATCGTCCTTTCAAGGATCCACTAATTAGACTTATATTAATTAATGTTATGCAAAGAACTGGAGAAGGTAGTTTCAAGCTTTTCAACAGCTTGTTAGCTTTAGGGATATGAGATTGAGGCCGAGGCGGCAAGCACAAGCAGTCCATATAAACTAATTGATAAGACTAAGTTGTAAATATGTAGATTGGGCCAAATTGTAAGTATGGGTTAAGGACCTGCAGTCCACAGTTTTTGAGACCAGGCCTTGGTCAGGTCTTTTTGTCAAAGGATCTTTGTAAGATGGAAAAAGGGTATTTGTAGATAATATAGATTTTTCCCACAATATCTTTGTAATTTCTTTCTTCGTTATTTCCATGATCCAAAATTCCAAGCAAACATTATTGTTCTTCACTGTATAAGCAAATAGATTCTATATATTTTTGGTGAGAAACAAAACAACACCCAAAAGATTACCTTTTTCTGTTATCAAAAAAAAAATACCTTTTCTGGGAATCAGATTCAACATATCCACATTATTCATATTGGGTTTTGGTAATCAATGCTGCAATTTACAGGCTTAAGGAGAAATGGGCTTCTCAATCAAACAAGAGAAAAGGGCTTAATGGGTCGTGTAGCCCATACAATCAATAAACTAGGAAGGGCTTAATGGCAAGTTGGCAAACTCCATTTAACTTTACAAAATGCAAAAAGTTTTCATCTAACTTTCACGGTGCTGTCTTCTGTACCATTTCACCTAAACCCACATCATTTCGTTTCTGGCTTTCTGCAATCTCTTAACAGATATTTTCGCACGGCAGATTTCCACATCCTTGTCACTGCTTGTTTTGGAAGGGAAAAATAAAATTAAAAATTTGCTCACTGTATTATTTTTTTTTCTCGAGAAAAAGATGTTTTAACCCTTTCCTCTTGGGCCATTTGGGTCGAGTGTATAATATAAAATCATTAGAGTTTGGTGCCCAGTGCCCACTGGCCACTCACTCACTCGACTTCGTTCTCAGAAGCTAACATATACAACTACACATGTATATGACTATATGAGATCTCCCCAACAAACCATGACCCACAAAGTTTAGATATTTATTGCTCAATATTCTCTACCTTGATTATCAAAATGCATCTCTTAATCAATTTTCAACTTTCAATAATTCAATACTTTTTAATACCCAAAAACATATTCTACTAGTAAGTATATTAGATTTGGTAATTTGGATATGCTATAGACATAGTGCATCCTAATTCATCAATTCGAGATTAAGAGTAATTTTGTAAATTTAATTTAATGATGAAGATTAGAACTCTTATGTAATTTCATTTCATCGATGGAGAAATGAATCGATTGAATCGACTATGATATTTTTTTTTATAACTATAGCAACTTGATGGAGCTCAAGCCTCAAGGGACAATTTTGTTAGTATTGGAACTTTTGGGGGAGCAAATCTAAAAATATGAGACCACTTGCACCAAAAGCAAATGTTATCCATCCAACTAATTTGCCCAACAACTCAGCCAAATCTAGTAATCTTTTGTTAGAGGCATATTAGACCAAGCAACAAATCATTCTTTCCAATTTTATGTTCCAATCCATTCAATTTTCAATTCTTCCTCAAACTCAATGTGGGTCATAGCCCATGTCCCATTCTTTCAATCCAACCCTTACTTTTTTCAAATCTCAACAGTTCCATTTCCAAAACCAAAATTAATTTATTAATTAATCTAACACTTGATTCCGCAAACAATGGATTTTTATTTTTGCTTAATAATTTTATTGACTTATAATCATGTAGGACCTACAAAAATCATGATGAAACTAATAAAAAGGTTCTTCTAATCCAAAACTTTTAGTATCAATTAGAGCTCTATGCTAATTATTTTATACACATACACATAATAAATATGTTGCCTTCTAAAGAAGAATCTTTTTGACTTTCACTCTTCAGCATCAAGATAATGAGATTTTATATCTTCACAAACATACTCTAATCATCTAATTATACACATTCCATTAATATTAAACAAAAAGAAAGAAGGATAGTCGCTACACTTCTTTATCAGCATTATAATATTCTTAATTTCTGCTATAAACCAAATTCTGCATATTTCAAGCTACCTTTGATCAGACCATTCGATGATTGAACTTTTTTGTTAGATGTCTTGTAATCTGATGGCTGCTAGATGGCTTCTATTATCTCTTACAATGCTAGAGCTTCCACTGTATAAATCTATGTTAATTTAGGTTAATTTATTGTAAGAGCTGGAATCCAACTTGTCTATCTATATCTTAAATAGAGGAGTAGATCTATTTGTAAACATTATAATAATAATATAGTAACACAAGTTGTAAGGAGCTCTTAAGTGTAATAATGTCGGCAAAGAGGTAGCTAATCTTTAATGTTGTTGTCATCTTCTTGTTTTGTAAGAAAGAGGAAAAGGCCCACTCTTCATGCTCGATCGAATCCTGGTTGTAATTAGGGGTGAAAACATTCTCCATTTCCCAGTAGTGTATAATAAAATTTCTGACTACTGGATTTAAAATTACCCTTTCTTTTTAATTAATGAATTGATTAATGAATGAATTTTGAATTTCTTGCAATTGGTATAGAGATGTAAGTGTAACGGCCAAAAACAGCATTAAATTCCTAGAAATTAACAAGGATATTTTTCAAATTAAGTTCTTGTCTTTAGAGCCTAATTTGACCTTCGATCAGCATTAGAACTTGGCAGATTCCCTAATTTAAATTTCTAGTAGCTACTTGATGTATGTACTAATAATTTTGTTATAGAAAAATCAAAAATCCCAAGTGGTTAAATGTTTTCTACACCTTTTTTTTATTAAAAATTCCAAGTACAAGATGTATGATCCTAGGGTTGGCGTACGAAATGGGCACTATACTAAACGCGTAACCAAATGCCCAGAAAGGAGAAAAAATCAAGCAAAAAATCAGAAGAAAATATTACATGTGCCGAAGTGGTGATTAATGTATAATTTCCCCTGGAATTGGAAGTCTTACAGCTGCAACCATGATAAAAAGACCACTTCCGGAAGGTAGGCAAAGCAAGAAGGAAAAAGGTTTTGGCAGTTACTTGGGCATTAGATGCTAAAAAAGAGCATGGACCAATATAGTACTGTATACGATAGCATAGCAGCCACCCAAATGAGATTTGAGATTTTTGTAGTGACTCTGGTCTTTTGCCTTTTTGGTAAAGATTTGGCTAACCCAAATAGACTAATGTGCTTGCTTTCCATATTTTTTTGGACTAACTTCCAAGCAATTTCAAACCTTGATTGATTCATCTTTGTTCACTAAGACACTAACCCACTCTCTCTATTGTTTTTTGATTTCAATTAGGTTGATTTTTTTATTTATTTAATTTTAAAAAATTTGTACGAATCTTATTAATATCCGATACTCATATTGGATTCCTAATGATTCAGAATCGAGTTTTAATAATTCAGAGTCGAGTTAGACCCAATTGAAAAGAAACTCATCTAGTTGATGTTTATTTTAATTTTACAAGATTCGAATTCTTTAAGAAACATTAAGTTTCTTCTACTCAATCTAACAACATTAGCTCTAAGATCACTAGGTTGATTATTTATTGAGTATTAATTAAAGAGATGGATCATGGAAGGTTATAATTAGAGGTGGCAATCGGGCGGGTCAGGTTGGGTTCGGGCCATCGGGTTTAGGTCATTTTTCGGGTTCGAATTTGAGTCAGGTCGGATTAAATTTGGGTCAGGTTGATTCGGAATTCGGGTTAATTTTGGATCAGGTTAATTCGGGTTCGGACTGGGTTTTGTCTAGATCATTTACACATTTTTCCTCATATGAATAATGTCATTAACCTTTTCAAATTTTATATGTAATTTATTAAATTATCTTTTAAAACATATTCATATAAAAAACTATACACCAAATTTTCAGAAATTATTATTTATTTTCGAATATTAGTATTGAATTCGAGTTTTTTCAGATTTGAGTTCCGATTTTTTCGGGTTCGAATTTTATCAGGTTTCAAATTTTTCGGGGTTTGGTTTTTTCGGATCTGAGCTTTTTCGAGTTCAGGTTTTTCTAGATTCGAATTCGGACGGATTCAAGTATTTGACTTTTTTAATCAATCAAATTCAGATCAGGTTTGAATTCAAATTTTTTGAATGAATTTTCCTTAGGTCGAGTTCATTTTACCAATTCTAATTATAATAAATGCCATTTTGGCAAAGGAAAATAATGTAGGGAATTAGGAAATGATAATAGAAATGGAAAAGGCGAAGAAAGGAATTGAAAAAGCAACTGAAATTTCAGCTTATTAGTCACTTCGAAAGGGCCAAGAGGGCGTCGTCACACAAAAAGATTGGGACCCCATTTTCCCAATGTCCATGTGGCTAAGACTAGAAATGAAATGACAGTAAGAAAGGCCAGGGGCTTTGCCCCCACTTGTTTCCCTATAAGCTTACTAGTCATGGAAAACAAACGTGGCGCTGCTATTTGCTAGCTGCATTGCTATTGCCTATTGCTAGCCTTCTGCCTTCCCAAAGATGTTCAAAGTTTCATAAATGTTGATGGTCTTATTTTGGGTTTGGTCGGAAAATGGTACTATTATTATTTCAGGTACACCACCAATTCAACTTGCATGAATGGACCCCAGACTCATTTTTCTTCCATTTCATTAATTTAATTGCACCTTTTCCATTTTTTTTATATAGTTTGGCAATTGGCATGTAGCAATATAAAAAAAAAAAATCAATGGCTGTGGTTGATCTCTCAATAATTCAGCCATCAATTATTATTTCTCAGTTTTGTACCAATCCCACAGAATATTTCTCTTGAAAAGGAAAAAAAAAGCTTCAAATTCTCTTTTAATGGGGGAAGTCAAAGCTGTGGCTAATTTTTGCAGCCATTGCTTGGGTATTTTGGCATTTGGATTTGCAATTTGCTTTGCTTGTGTAATTGAAAGAAGTTGTCTACCAGAAAATGCACAAGGCAATTCTTGATGGTGGTAGGCAACCTAATATTGTTTTGAAATGGCCAATAATTTGTCAAAACTCAAACTCAACTATTATGATTCAAAGCTAAAAGTGAAAAAAGCATAATCAAGGTAGGAGTTACTTTAACTATCATGCAAAAAAGCTCAAATCCGGGGAACTTTTTAGGCATGATCAATTTTTTTTAATCCACCAGCATTATTATATGCTAACCTAATTAAGAAAGAAAGGAGAAAGAAAAATCTGCATTTTGATCTTATGACCTAAAATTTTTGAAGAATATGACAAAACAGAAATAAGAAATTCTGCCTTCGGCCAATAGTAGTATGCTAATGAGCCAAGGTAAAAAGATTCATTTGAAATGGGATTTCAAATTATTTTATTTGCCCTGCCGAGATGAGATCACACAGTACTTTGATTAAATATTTTATAACTAACAAATTGGGCGGAAGAAATAGTCTCATTTTCAATACTTTTATGCCTCATTTTGGCTGAATTGTTAATCAAGCTCTCCAATATAAATCAAGCCATGCGTTGAAGGATTATGACAATTGATCAAACTCTGACGCAAACCACTTGAGATTATTGAAATTTTACTTGCTCCACAATTAAAGGTTATAATAAAATGGTGCGGTAGCGGTGTGATTGTCACTGTTTAACAATTATATTGATGAGATTACACTGTACATATTAGATTAGGTACTGTATATATGAGATTATTAGAGCAGCAATTGAAACGGAGTTTACACTTAAAGCTTCGTTTAGGCCCAAAACAGTGGTGAAACAGTCAAACGGTGGTAAAAAGGTTACAGATAAGAAGCTCTAATAAATAGAATATAATATATTATAGTCAAAATTCCTAAAACCTAGAAATTATTTGTTAAAAAAGAAGCCATATGTCCAAATCTAAAGATGCTGACTATTTTAACTTTCAACAAACATGTTCCCTATCTCTTTTGTTATTCATCTCGTTTCATATGTATATTAATTATATCCTTAAAACCTGAACAAAAGAAATAAGCAGAACAAAAAGAAAAGGAAAAAACAGAGTATATTCTATATATATGTTTCAAAAGCTGAATAAAAGAGCTTTTTAACTTTTTGTCATCTGCAAGGAGACTTCCAATTGAGATGCCTTCCCTGGTTCGAAGCTGCTTGTGAAGTTTCCAATTTCCATCACTTCACCTTTTACCTTCACCAGTTTCTTTGTACTATAAAATTTTCTTAGTTTCCTTGATATAGGCTTTATCTAGAAAACTGTTTAATTGACAAATAATTTCAATGTCATTTTCCGTAAGTTGTTTATTATTCAATCATTTTAACGTAATTTTTTATTATTAGTTTGTTCATGCACAGCGGCATCGACTGTCCAATTAAGATTTCCCTTATATTTTTTTTTAACTTCTTTTTGTCTAAGAGAATCAAGAAAACAATTGGGTTGTTATTATAATGAAGTTAATTACCGTTGTTGTTAGGTTAATCAACATGCAATTAAGCAAAATTTTATAAAAATATTTGATCAAGTTTTGTTCAGGTAGATGAGCTGTATTATAACAAGAGTTGGTCAGCAAATACATTTAATTATTTGAAGATAACAATAGATCATCTGTTTTTTTACATTATAAATTATCACAATATATAACATGAATAAGGCTTGGTTTGACATTGCGTTTTAAAGATAAAAAAGCTGCTTTTGAACCCAAACGCAATACCAAATAAATCCTGTTTTGTGTCAAAAGTTGATTTTGAACGCAAAAGGCAAGCCAACACGAGAAGCTAATCCTTAAGTATTTTTGCGTTTCAAAAGTGCTTTTGGACATTAAATGACTAAAATACCCTAATTATTTTTCTATTTCCTTTTTAACTAGCATATCCTTTTTAGACATTTTATTCTTCAACCTCATTTTTTCGCAGCAATACCCAACATTATTTACATTTTTCTACCGCAATTTAAAAAAACACTTCTCAAAAACACTTTTTTCAAACCAAACTTTTTCAAACTGCAACCTCAATACCAAACTAAGCCAAGTAAAAATTAATGGAGTAATTAATAATCTCAAGCTCAAATTATAATATCGGAAGATTTTGGACAAATTAATAAATTATGGGTCAAGAAAAAGCACCAAACCCTAACAACCTTCCTCCTAATTAGATTAGTGTTTCTTCACCTAGAGATATTCTTGGGTCTAATTATTAGTTTATTCTTTTGCTTGTTTGAGATGAGTTTTATTTTTTTGTGCCTTTTTTCCTGACCTTTTTTTGACACCCAAATAACTAGGAATCTTTTCTTGAACCAACATTCTAATTAACTCACGTAATGTCCCATACCTCCATTTTTAATTTTATTTGAAAAATAATGTGACACGCTAAAGAACAAAACGAAGAGAAATAAAAAAGAAAACAAAACAACTTTATTGTTTTCCTTTTCAATGTTGAAAACGCAAAAGCCTTAAAAGATTTTGCGTTTTGCATTTGCTTGCTTCACGACTAATCAGTCTTTTGCTTATCTCCCATCCCTTTCAAAAATCATTATATATATGTTCCAAAACAAATTCTCCTGTTCAAGTTATACCAAATCCTCCATGAATTACAAACCAAATTAAACCCCACTTTCAAAGCATTCTCAAGGATGAGAAATGGATCAACAATCCTATCTTTTTGATGTTTACTTTTTCGAATACCAATCATTTACCAAAAGATCTCCGATATTTTTTCTAAGAAATTATTATCTATCAATTATTGAATCAAATATTCGAATACTTCTGTTTGTACAATGCAAATGTAGTATATCTTGCATGCATTAATTAGCAATAAACTACCTTGATTTAATAACTAAAACATGGATTAGCCATGGCAGGTTGATGTGAGGCAATAGCTTAATGCTACTTACTAGTAATAACTAATAACTAATAAATAAATGGATGTATTAACAAATTAATTAATAATGAACAAAAGTTAATATAGTTGTAAATTATTAAAATTTGATGATATATATGGTTACCAAAAAAGAGAGGATATATATTATTTGCCACGTATTTATCTATTCATATAATTGGTGGACATATTTATATAGTTAAGTATATTTATCCAAAAAATTGTGGGACCAAGTTGCCTTATGAAAAAATGACACCATTTGCCGTTGAAAAGTGTGGGACCGGTGGCTTTATTGTTTGATCGGAGCGGAGGACACCGATGTTAATAATGTTTAATATACTATATACACATGGAGAAGAAGCTTTCTATCCAAAGTTATGAGCCGTACGGCATGAAATAATAATAACAAGGATCGGCCCATGCTGGCGCGTTGGTCGTTCAGTAATTTATTTCTTTGAATATTTTTCTATTCGAATTAAATTATTTGATACGTAGGAAATTTCGAAAGTACTATGATTTTAAATGTGTTGCATCTTTAAAAGGCTATACTATTAACATTGAGCATATGATTTCTTAAAAAAAAAAACATTGAGCATATGCCCTAAAGTTAACAATAAATTAAAATTATTAGTTTGTACATGGACAGATGCAATAGCTTTAATTTTGTTTCCTCCTCAAAAGTGTCTAGCATTTAAACAAAACTAAATTTACTCTTTTCTTCATATGGACATGAAAGGCCTAAAGAGAGGTTACAATTTTAGATAATTAAGGGGGATAAGATTTATTATAACATTTATGTGAAAAGAAAGGATAATTACAAAAAAAGACACAAGGGCAAGAACTGCCTAGAAACTAACATAGAGTCTTCTTAGTAATTTGACAAGTGAGAAAAGACAGAAAATGACAAAAAAAGTTTAAATGGAGCCTCCTCATCGATTCTCAAAAGGGGCCTTTGGTAAATTTCTTGGGTCTTTCAAATACTATTTAGTATATATATATATATAATTTTAATAATGATTTTCATTAATTATTAGGGACTACGAATTACTAGTAACTTTTTTTTTGGTGAATATATTACTAGTAACTTATTGGATCTCAAATTGCCTACTCATTTATTTTTAGAAGAAAATTTAAAAAGATTTTATAATGATTTTTAAAATAATAGCAGTGCTCCTAATTAAATTAATTGGCTATGGAAATTGACTATATTTAATGAACTCATCCAGCTTGTATGATCATGTCCTCGCCCTCGTTTTCGAATAGGCAAAGAAAATTGTCAAATGGGTATCTCTCATTATTATTAATTACTAATTAATGGTATAATAATTTGCCTTCTTGCCAAGGAATTAGGATGTTTCAAAGGATGAAATGAAATGTCAACCCATTCTCATTTTCTTTTTCCCTTGGTTTATGATTCCATTCAACTCTTGGTATCAATAAAAAACATTTATATAGACTATTTGATAAGTTTCCTTGTCTCCCATGTTTATCATTGTATGTCTATCATATATTGTATATATTCCATAAGGTTTTTCATGAATTATCCATATGGTGGATATTTTTGAGTTGTTGGATTTAATCTTTCAAGCTAAATGAAGATATATATGATATAAAAAATATACTCGGTGAAATGTGGAATTTAGATAATAATATTGCGAAAAGGGACCATTATCTCGTTTCCTAAGTATTTAATTTTATATTTGTATATCCTTGAAAAATGATTTTGTCAATTGATCAAGGATCCAATTCATATGATTGCATGTCAGTATTTACTATCTAGTGAAAAAAAGTACTAGTAATGTTTAAGAAATTATGGAATATTAATGTCTACATGATATTCTTCCATGGTGCATAATTCTCGTGCAAAAAAAATGGAGATTGAAGTTGTTTAGGTTTTGACCTAAAATCTAGTAGAAATTAGATTTTTTTGGCCAGAAGTAGAAATTAGATTTAACAAAGGCAACATGTGCAAAGATTAAGTTTTGTGCTTTAATTTTCTTTGACTCTTTTTCTATAAAGGTGGTCCGGTACATCTGTTGTGCTATATTTGTGTACACTTGTGATACACACGGTAATTCTGATCATTGAATGCATTCATTTTATTATGACCGTTGGATATTAAAAGTTTTAATCTGTTAAACCGGTTTTAAAATTTATAGAACCGATTAAAAATATGATGAATTATGATGTAAGTGGTAGCTAGTTTGTAAAATCTTATAAAAAAGACTACCACATACAAGCTAAATTCATTATATTTTTAACCGGTTATACAAGTTTTAAAATCAGTTTAATAGGTTAAAACTTTTAATATCCAACGATCATGATAAAATGAATGCATCTAAAAAGTAAAATTACAATATGTACCACAAATGTACACAAGTGTACCACAATAGGTATACTGGAGACTACCGAAAAAAATACATCAAATGCATTTTTAAGTACCAGTATATGGATTCTTAATAATGATAATAAATCATAACTGATTTGAAGTATGATTGTATGGGATCTTATGTGAGGGGAGCTATTATAACGTCTATTTTTTATACACAAAATTTAAAATCAAGAATTCATTTTAGAATTCTTCAAAAAAGGAATTCATTTAAGAATTGTCAAGTTCATTTTATTCCACCCAACATAACCCAACATATTAATAGCACAAAAATAAAATTATAACTATTGGTGAAAAATCATGGAACAAAATAAGTGTAGTCTCTCTCTCTCTCTATATATATATATACATACATTGACATAAAAATCTAAGATTAAAGTTGGCATTTGTCATATTCTTATCATATATTGTTTAGACTTTAATAGAACATAGTATTGTCACTATTATATGTCTCTATTTTTTTTTTTTGGATAACCATTATATTATATAAGTCTCTATCAATGGGTAGTAGTAGCCTTCAAAATTTTGGCTATATACAAAAACATGGATAATATTTGTAAAACTAAAATGGCTTTAATTCTCCTTTATTTTTGAAAAAAACTGCATTTGTTGGCTATTTAATTTGTGAATGATACTGATAACTCAGTATAGGTATTTAGCCATTTTGATAAAGTTTCTTATTTTCTTATGTATTAATCAATTTAATATACTTGTCAAAAAATCAATTTAATATTTATAAGATATATATATATATATATAGTGATATATAAGATATAGAGAGATTAATTTAATAAAAGGGTAAAATCCTAAGTTTTTTTTAGGTATAATCCTTAAGTTTTTATTCATACATACATATATATATATATATCTAGTACTTAATACGAATAATAATTTGTCTGAAAATAATTTCCAACAGTAGTAAAGAGAAAAAAGTTGCGGTGAAAATTACAAAAAAAAAAAAGAAGCTTTGTTTGTCCTTTATTCAATGTAATTTAACAGCACATGAAGGGCAAATTGCCGCACTCTACCTTGATATTTATATATTTATTTAATTTTGCCTTATTAGCTTTTTATTTTTTAATTTGTTTGGTCGAAAGTTTTGTTATATTTTTGTATATCGGGTTAAAGAAAAAAAAGGATTAAAAAAATTATCGTGTCTACCCACCCCCCACCAATCTATTCGATTTTCTATTCATCCCTTCTTTTCTTTTCTTCACTGTCACTGTTTCTCATCTCTCTACAAATCCAAACAGGAAGAAGAAAAAAAAGGGAAGAAAGGAAAACCCAGAAGCAAAAAATACTTCAGAAATCTTGTCTTTTTTAGCAGTGTTGAATCACTGCTGGGGGAACATACCTCATTTTTTCTATTTTTCAAAACAAGCTCAAATTTGTAAACCCCAGAGATTTTCTTCCTTTTTTTGGTTGCTTGGGCTTCTTCAAATCGAAAGAAGCTCTGCAATTTCGAGGGTTTTTCCCCTTCATTTTTTCTGGAATTTTTTTCCTGGGGATTGCATTCTGGAATTGAAATGTGGAGCAAAGAGCTGTTTTTCTGGGCACTAAAGCCGATTGGAGAATCGAGGGAGATTTGATGGAATTAGAAGAGTTAATGCTTTATTATTTTTTGGACATTTCATGGAGGATATCATCCGGTTTGGTTCCAGCACTGTAACCAGATTTGATTTTAAGCTTCGATTTGCTGCCGTTATATTCAAGGTCAGCTTCGATTTCACTGTAATTTTTATTTTCATAAAGGAGAGAAAAATCTCCCGAGCTGTTTAGATAGTAAAAAGATAGGAAGATTTGTGGGGTTTTAACTGTAGAAATAAACAATGGTGCAGAACTCTTGGGGTTACTGAGAAAATCAGTTGGAAAAAAGTACAGAAATTTCGAAATTTTTTGCTTAATGCTTTCAATTTTTTTTTAAAGTATAAGATTGGATTTATCTGGGTTCATATTAACTTTATTTATATATTTTTTTATTCTTACTCCCTATTGCTTCCTTTTTGTAACGATTTTTTTCTCTTCGCCGAGGTTCTTTCCTTTTTGGAAATTGTTCATAAGGGTTTACTTGCTGTATAAAACTTAAAACCGTGAACTTTTTGTTTAATTAACTATATTGAATCTTTCTCCAAAATTTTGAAAATTAAGCTGGGATGCATATATTACAGCTTCTGCCGTTCCCTAGTTTTAATTGCTTTAAATTATTTGAGGTTGAAACCTTATGGGGTCAACTCCACATCAAGTAGTTGAATTTGAGCTCATGATTTGCAAAAGTTTAATCTTTGTGCTGGTATTAGCCTCTCTTATCTTTGTTTTATTAGATCCATTGTTGCTTTTGCTTCTAATTCTGATTTTGGGCTTCCTGTTTGTCTTCGCTCCTTTTAGAATTCAAGCTTTTCTTGTCTCTACTGCAGATTTTATTGATATGGTTTTGGTTTGAAGCTGCTACCGCAAAAATTCAGGAGCACCAACTACAATGGCAAGGCCCAGAAGGAGGAAATACTGAAAATATCGTCTCACATTCATGTATCCATGACCAGATAATTGAGCAGAGGAGGCGACCAGGTCGTAAGGTTTACTCTGTTACCCCTCAGGTTTATGAGCATTCTGGTATATCAAATCATGTTCATCACAAGGGAAGGTCATTGCTTGCGCTTCCTGAATTGGTTGGACCTTCAAAGGATGCTAAGCAACCTATAAGAATATATTTAAATTATGATGCTGTTGGCCACTCACAAGATAGAGATTGTCGAAAAGTCGGTGAGATTGTGAAGGTGGGTGCAATTGTTTCCTTGGTAAATTTTGTAGCATTGTTTTGGTATGGTCATAATCGTGAAACTAATATTGTGGACTTGGTTTTCACATTCAATTTTTGTTGTTTTTTTCGTCTTCTATTTTTTCAGCTCGGGGAACCTCCTCTAAGTTCTTATCTTGGCACTGGCACGCCCTCCTGCAATCCTCATGGTGATCCTCCAATTTATGGTGACTGTTGGTATAATTGCACTTTAGATGATATATCTGGAGAAGATAAACGGCGTCGCCTCCGCAAGGTTTCTTTTATGCATTCTACAAATTAATTTTCTTTCTTTTCAGTTATTATTAACCCAATGCTAACTTTTGAAAGAAATTTAATGAAGGCTTTAGGGCAGACAGCTGACTGGTTCAAAAGAGCCTTGGCTGTAGAGCCTGTGAAAGGGAATTTAAGATTAAGTGGTTACTCTGCTTGCGGACAAGATGGGGGTGTACAGCTTCCTCGTGAATATGTTGAAGGTATCTCATTGCGTGCCATTTCATCTGGATTGGGCCTCTATGAATTATTTTCCTTTTAGGTTCATTCTTATTTAACCGTTTTCTATATCTAACTTTTCTTACAGAGGGTGTTGCTGATGCGGACTTGGTCCTTCTTGTTACTACAAGACCTACCACTGGCAACACTTTGGCGTGGGCAGTAGCATGTGAACGTGACCAATGGGGCCGCGCAATTGCTGGTAATATTTTGTTTGCAAATCTCTTAACTGTGGAATATGTTGCTTTGTGTGCAGTAGGAACCTGAAATTTGAACCAATTGTTTATTTCTTTGTTGTAGGGCATGTGAATGTCGCCCCTAGACATTTAACAGCTGAAGCAGAGACTTTACTTTCAGCTACTCTTATCCATGAGGTTTGTTGACATTGATTTGATTGTTTGAAGAGTACAGAAGGAAATTCCATGTGCTGAATACCATCTTTGTTGTAATCCAGGTTATGCATGTTCTTGGTTTTGACCCTCATGCTTTTGCCCACTTTAGGGATGAGAGGAAAAGGCGGCGTAGTCAGGTATAGCATGACATTTACTATAAATATTCTCCTTGATACACGTCAAAGCAATATTGCAAAATAAGATTTTGGTTCCTTTAGTCATAGCTTAAACTCTCATGACTTGCATGGCCTTTGAACTTTTAGTTCAGTTGAACCGTACTTTGTATTTGTAATTGTGTTTGAGGCTCTGTTGCTTATTTCTTGTCACTACCAATATGAAAAGTATACACTGCTTTTTAGTCATCTGTGTATTTCATGGGCAGAATTTTAGAACCTCATTATTGCATGGTCGTATTTTTGTTCAGGTTACTGAACAGATCATGGATGAAAAGCTTGGGAGAATGGTTACTCGTGTTGTGCTTCCACGTGTTGTTATGCACTCAAGACATCATTATGGGGTATCATTACCTTCCTTTTCTACGCTCGAGTTTTGAGGCTTTAAATGATTGAAAACACGAGTAGAATATCAAACAAATGATTGATGATAATTTCATTGACAGGCATTCTCGGAGAATTTTACTGGCTTAGAGCTGGAAGATGGGGGAGGACGCGGCACATCAGGTATTCAATTCCACCTCTCTTCTGTTTGTCTTTCTCCTCTCTGTGGATTTGATTGTTGTGTACTTTTAACTCATTTGTATCCTCTCAAAACTAGTGTACTATAGATAATAGGATTCATTGCTACTTAGTGGGAGACCAACAGCTTAGCAGTTTGTCCTTATTGTCTGACTGATGACTTTGCTGCAGGATCTCATTGGGAAAAACGGCTTTTGATGAATGAGATAATGACAGGATCTGTGGATACAAGATCAGTAGTTTCAAAAATGACTCTGGCTTTGTTGGAGGATAGTGGATGGTATCAAGCCAACTATAGCATGGCCGATCGTCTCGATTGGGGTCGCAACCAAGGAACTGAATTTGTTACTTTTCCTTGCAACCTCTGGAAGGGGGCATACCGTTGCAACACAACCAATTTGTCTGGTTGTACATATAACAGGGAAGCAGAGGGTTACTGCCCTATTGTAAGTTATAGTGGGGACTTACCTCAATGGGCTCGTTATTTTCCTCAGGCCAACAAAGGTATGCTCTTGTTGGTTCTTCTTATTGGTCCACTTTATGTTTTTGAGGCATTTGTTTTCATGAATGATTATACACTATACTTGTATGTTAACATATGTAATTTGTCAATTTTTGAGTTATTAAAGGAGCAATTTATTTCCAATTTTGGCTTACATGTAAATGTTCTTAAGAAGATTCTTACTTTTGGTATGCAACATGAGTGTGTTAGTGAATGAACTGTCTTCAAGATCTAGGCATATATACATAATTTTACCTTATCAACATCATCAAACTTTTATTTTGGCTCCTCCTTGTGAGATTACAAGCTTCTGTTATTCGTGATTGCAGGTGGTCAGTCTTCGCTGGCCGATTATTGCACATACTTTGTGGCTTACTCTGATGGATCTTGTACAGACACTAATAGTGCAAGGGCCCCAGACAGAATGTTAGGTGAAGTGAGGGGGAGTAACTCCAGGTGAGCTTTGGCATTAAAAACTTTGCTGGGAAATGGTTTGATATCTTCTTTTGACCTTAGATATGGTTAGAACTTCCAAGCCAATGGCTGATTATTTTTGCTGTGATTATCTAGGTGCATGGCTTCATCCTTAGTACGTACTGGTTTCGTGCGGGGTTCTATGACCCAAGGGAATGGTTGTTATCAACACAGATGTGTAAATAACTCATTAGAGGTATGGATTGATGTTTGTGATTCAAACTCTTTTACCTGGTAGATCTTATATTTCAGAGTACAGTTACTTTTGGTTGTTCTCTGTATTTTGACAAGCCTTAAAGAGTAAAGGCTTTTTTGCATACCTTTGGTTTATTACAGTATAGGTGAAAACTGGCAAAGAATGCTCTTGCCGTTTGAACTTTAAGCTCTTTTATTCCCTGAAATTTGTCATTGAATTTGTTAGTAATTGTTCTTTTAGGTTGCTGTGGATGGTATATGGAAAGTGTGTCCTGAAGCTGGTGGACCAGTTCAGTTCCCCGGTTTTAATGGTAATTTCAATATACTGACTTTTTAGACATTAGGATCAATCTATATGCATTAATGATTTCCTTTGATGTTTTGTCTGCAGGTGAATTGATTTGTCCGGCTTACCATGAACTCTGTAGCACTGGCCCCATTCCTGTGTCTGGGCAATGTGCTAATTCTTGTAATTTTAATGGTGACTGTGTCAATGGGAAGTGTCATTGCTTTCTCGGTTTTCATGGTCATGATTGTAGTAAAAGTGAGCAATTACTTCTCTATTCCATTCTTTAGCTATTTACAAGATAAAACAGATTTAAGGAATCGGTAAACTGATGTTGGCTTTCTTTGTCCTTTTCTGTTGTATAATTTTCAGGATCTTGCCCTAGCAATTGCAGTGGGCATGGCAAGTGCCTGTCAAATGGGGTCTGTGAATGTGAGAATGGTCATACTGGCATTGACTGCTCCACTGGTAATGTGTTCATTTATATACTAAATACTTAGTGCTGTTTCTATATTCTTATTCATTCATAGATAATTCGCAAGGATCTTCATTTCCTCGTTGAAATTATTTCAAGCTATATCCAGTTCTTTTCATGCATACATCAGCGGCTAAATACTGTGAAATTCCATGCATTTCCCTCTCTTATAATTTACTTGGAATTGTATGCAGCTGTTTGTGATGAGCAATGTAGCCTCCATGGTGGTGTATGTGATAACGGAGTTTGTGAGTTCCGCTGCTCTGACTACGCAGGCTATACATGCCAGAACAGCTCTAGTCTCCTATCTAGTCTTTCAGTATGCAAAAATGTATTAGAAAGGGAGTTGTCTGGTCAACACTGTGCACCCAGCGAGGCAAGTATATTACAGCAGCTAGAAGAAGTCGTCGTCATGCCTAATTATCACCGTCTATTCCCTGGTGGTGCTCGAAAGTTGTTTAATAATCTATTTGGGAGCAGCTACTGTGATGCAGCTGCTAAGCGACTAGCCTGCTGGGTAAATAGCCCTGTCCCTTCTCTTCTTTCTCTTAGCAGTTTATTCTCAATAGTCATTCTCCAAGCAACTAACCTCATGATATGGTGAAACAGTTTCTGTATATATTTCTAGTTTTTTTGATAGCCAATCATGTGAGATTAACTCTAATATGCTGATCCTATATGAGCAGATCTCGATCCAAAAATGTGATCATGACGGGGACAACAGGCTACGGGTATGCCATTCCGCATGTCAGTCATATAATTTAGCATGTGGAGCATCACTAGACTGCTCGGACCAAACTCTTTTTAGTAGTGAGGAAGAAGGTGAGGGACAATGCACTGGTTCTGGTGAGATGAATCAGCTCTCATGGTTTAGTCGCTTGCGAACTAGTTTGTTTTCAAGTAATACCTCCTTGAAAGGAATGTCTGTAAAATATAGGCAGTTTTAGCAACCCTTTTTTTCTTTTTCTTTTTCTCCTTCCTTTTGGTCCTAATTTTGGCTTGTAATTTTTCTAGGCTTCCATTTAGGAAAGGTGGCACCTAACACTGTGCCCTAGATGTAGAGTTTTATTTGTGCTTTGGCCCAAAATTCAATTAGAAAAATTTGGGCAAGGATAGGCTTTCCAAGATGAAAGCCAACTGTAGAGAAAATTGAAAATGTATTGAAAAACAAAGAAAAAAAAAGAAAAAAAGAAAAGAAAAAGAAAGCTCTCATGAGTGAGTGACCAAATGTTCGGCCGAAGGCCTTTGAAAGAAAAAGAGAAGTCTCATATTTTTCTCTTTTATCCTTTTTTGTTCCTTCTTTTCTCTTTAACACTCCTGGACTATATAAAGCAATTTAGGTAATAAATGTTTCCCTCCTAGTAAAGTAGAACATTGGCAAATAAAGTTTTTAATGACTGATATGAGATGGGTGCAACTAAAAAAACTTGGGCTTAATTTAACTTGAAAGTTGCAGTTTGTTTCTTCGTTTGGGGGAAAAGGAAAGGTCCTAAAACCAAAATTTTAAGAATGTTTTTCAATTTAGAAGAGAATGGAAAGATGAAGAGAAAGATTGCCGAGGGTCAAAGCCGTTGCCAAGAGGCACAAAACTGAATTACTATTTGACTAGTTATATTCAATAATCTTCCCTTACCTTATCAATAAGCAAAGATTCATGATTTAATTAGTTGCTTGGAGTTTGTCAGCTTAAACAGTCAATTATTCATGGCTTAATTTCATTTTTTTTTCCAAGGGTCTTTGTCTGTTTAGGTAAAAGGGGGGAAGCAATTTGTTTTTGATAGGGCATATCTCTCTAACTTTGGGGTCCCATATTTCACTTATTCAAAGTTTCATAACTAGAAATCTTACACCATTGAAAATAGAAGGGAACATTACAACTTATTCAAGTGCAACCCAACCACCCCATAGAAAGGTTGTGTCTCACGCAAAGCTTATGTATAAGCTTCTTCTTCTTCTTCTTCAATATTTTTGGGTCTTGAATTTCATTAAGATAGCTTGAAAGAGAAAATGCTTTCATAGTTATAATACCAAGATCATTATTTACTTCCTCACCAAAACAAACCAACCACAGTCTTTAATAAAATTTGTTAACAAATGGACCCAAACTTTATTTTCTATTTTTAGCCAAATGGAGCAAACAATTTGGTTTCAATATTGTAACTTATAGTATAAATCTAATCAATCCTAAGCATCAATTTTTCCCAAAGGAAGTAATAATACTAAATGAAGGCTTAAGGCCCTAATATGGGCAGATGAATGAATATCATTTTCAGGGTCCGGTTGGACAAAACGTGATCAAATAATCCGACCCGGAACAAGTCCTAGTGCTAGAGGCATCATCATAAGCATAACTATAAGCCGTAGGGCATGCATTCTTGAACAACTCCGAGTACTGTGTCGGTGAGCAAGTTTGGGGAGTTGCATGATCGCCGGTGCAGCAAAACTCTGCCGAGTTGAAGGCGGCGCAGGCGCTTTTACAAGCCACAACGGAACCCGAATTCATGATCCGCAACTCCTCGGGGCAATTGGTATTAAGATCCGTGACGCAACCCGCGTATTGGCAATCCCCTGTACCACCAACTGCCTTGACTCCTAAGGCAACGTTGTAACCATCCACGAGACTTACATCATAAAAGTCCTTATCACTCGAGCCACCGGCAATGGTGAACTCCACCAATGAGACGGGTGGCTCTCCACCGCCTGTGCACTTGAGAACGCCACCGCAGTCGCCGGTTATGCATTTGCCAGTGCCAGAGTTGTCAAATGTGCAGCCTGTTCGACCCCAGAAACGACCCGACCAACCAGGTGGAGCCTGGAATTGGGCTGACGAACCGGACGGTAATTCAAAACCGCCGTCGCCAAGGGCTGCACTGTTTCCAGAAAGAGAGCCAGGCCATACGGTGAAACTGCAATGGTTTTGGAGTGTGAAAAGGGTTGCGGAAGAGAATATTGTCCCTGAAAAATGGTTTTTAAGTTAATGTTATTATAATTAACAAAAAACAAAGTGCAATCTAAAGTGAACATACATGTTTTAATGCAACAAAAAAAAAAAGACATTTACCAAATGAGAAGAGACTGAATAGAAAAAGAAGAGGAAAAACCCTGGAAGAAACCGCCATTAGTGCTCTGCAAGGAAGAAAATGAAAGAAAAATAGAGTTTGAAGTAAATGGGAAGGATTTGTGAGTGTGATTGTAGTAGGGAATTGGGGTGGTGGGGGGAAGTTAATATAGGAAAAATTTCTTGATATTTATATAATGGTCCACTTCCACTAACCCATTTTCTTCACTGTGAAAATGTATAAAAATTGATCGTCCTATCTTTACGTGAACAGAGATTAGATTTTGGTTTCATATATTAAATAGTTGGCCCTGTCTTTTCGTGGTCGGTTAACTTGAATTCTTGTTATGTGTGTGAAAATAATTTCAGAAATTCATGAATGAAAAGACTGATACAAACTTTGTCAATAAACTAAATCCGTGACTTAATTTGAGGACTATCAATTTCCTAATTAATCACCACATTGTAATTAATAGAAATTCCAATCAATTACTCTAAGATTGAAATTAAATACCAAAATAGAAGTAAAAGTCAATCCTGATTTTCTATTATTTCAATTCAACTTTCTTTTATCATATCATAATCATAAATAGAGAGTCCTAGTATGAAAAATTGAACAAATGCATAAGAAGATATTTGTCTTAATAAAAATGGGAATATGAAAGGGAAGAGGAATGGCACGTGCAAGAGAAGCATCAAGTCACGTGAGGAAGACAGTTGATCTAAGTCAGTCTGAGTTGCAGTTGCAGAAAGAAAACAGGGGAGGGACTAACTATGACCAGAAGTTATTATTAGTTCAAGTTGATGGGAGTCGTGGGTGTCGTGAAGCAATTTGATGTTCCCCTCCTTCGGCTTTTGGACCCACGTGGCAAACACCCAGCACCGCATCCTCCGATTCCCTCACCACCACGTGCTTCCTTCCACACTCCCCACCTTTCCCCATAACCTTAATCTTCCTGTTTTCCCCTTTCAACCATGATCCAAATGTTTTTTTTTAGTACAACCTATGGAAACGATGGTCGAATGTATTAGGAGTTGAATCGGGTCGAACATCTTATTTTACTTATCATTTATCATGGTTGTAGTCTACTTGTAGAATATGAAATCACGTTTTGATTAAGAGATAGCGAATTCCTTCCACTTGATATGTAACATGTATTGTTATTTTTATTTTCCACTTTTCTTTCGTTATGGTGAATGTTTACATGTTGCTTGACCTCAATACATTTCATGAATTCTTTATTTATGTTATTTTAATGCTGTTTTGTAGTCATTAATCTCCTTAAACATCGGAAAATATTGCTAATCCTCAAAGTATGGACCAACTACGAAAATGGATTAATTTATTTAATAATTTCTTCCATGACATTGTAATGAACAAGGTATCATATATTCAAAACCATTTCAAAAATCGATTCGGTATTTTTATTTTCATGATGATGATGATAAGATGATGTCACATCATGTATATTACTATTATTAATCATGATTTATTTATGCAATTGTTGTTTACATATATATATATATATATATATTAATTAATTATGGATAATAAAGATAGATGCCTTTTACTTAGGATACTTTCCTTTATTTTTTCTTGCAGAGGATAGTCACCTGTCCCCTGGTTTTTTTTACCATGAAC